>JAZGTJ010004090.1:17015-28782 GCA_036877575.1 Botia almorhae
AGAAATATGTAATTTTATATATTCATATGCTTCATATAAATAAATATTTATATGCTTTAAACTTAAATCAGATTGCAAAAGGGGTTTAGATACAGTATTGCAATTGGCTCACGTGGGGATTGTCTCGCAAATCTAAATACATCCACAAATGCTTTATCATCAACACAGAAAATATTATTCACCCAAGGCCTTCTGTTTCATTGTCTCCTGCACAAGAGACTCTGTGGTTTTTAAACACTTTTCTTCATATCGTCAAACCGATTTACCCAACAATAACATTACCTCAGACCTTGTGTAATGCCAATAGACTTTCCTGTACAAGGTCAGCCCAGTGTTTCAAAGATACAAGCTTGCCCATTTGGTGGAGTGATGGTGATGTTAGTGGACTGGGCCGTGGATCAGTCATGCATGGGTCAGAGAATTGGAGCTGGACAGGGAGCTAAAGAATGACTTTAACCCTTTCCTGCAAGCATTTGAAAACAGTTTCATAATTTATGTTCACTGGGATGAAGTGTCATGGCCCATAATAGAAATTCTGCTGTACCCTAATGGACATTCCAGAAAGTTCTCCAACCAGATTAATCACACCCTGAATCTACAACTGTGGGTGTATATTAGCTTAGTACACAATGTCTCTTAATACAGGTATTGGTGAAATCCAACACGCAAGAGTAATTTTGGACAATGTTTTCAGTTACGACATATATAGTCATAGACATATACAAGTTTTGTAGAAATAAAAACAGACACAAATGAGACCATAAAAGCACAGACATATAACCTTAATGGATTGCAAACGTTATTTAATTTAGAAATAATTGAATGAGAAACATCTATGTTTGTGCTGATGATATCTGTGTTTGCCGCGTTGATATTTTGGCAATTTGAGACATTATTAAGATCTTTTCGGAAACCCGCCGGGTTGTTTATACTAATAGACTTTATCTGAGAAGCAGGAGACTTAAGCAAAGTCTTCATTTACTCCCCATTTCTTCCCGCCAACTGTCAAAAAGCAATTGAGAGAAACACTTGAGAGATCATTTCAAATCTTCCTCTCTTATGTGATCCACATGGGGTTATACCACAGAAAACATCATCATTACATTTCACATTAAGTTTAAAGGTCACAGAGTGGGTGAAGCATTCTTTTTTTGCTACTGTTTCTTTAATGATTGTAGACTTGTATATGTAAATGATCTCTTTTAGTTTTGTGTGAAATAATTAACAATACTTTCTTATTAAAAGGTTCTTGGTGCAGGAAACCTTGACTGCAAGCTGACTTCAATAACAAAAAACCCAAGTGTATGATATGGTCCCTTTAAATAACAAAGCATGTAAAGCGACACCATACAATGCAGAAGAAAATACCATGCCCAAGTGTTCATCAAGGCCTAAGTGATCATCTGGGGCTCCCCTTGCATTCTAGGTTTGGTGGTTTCCTGTAACAGTGCTTGAATTCATGGAATGCGCCATTATAAATGTTGACGGGGTGAGAGAGGGGCTGCAGGATAAGCATGCAGAGAACTGACATTAGTGTGTACGGCCTTGACTGGCAGGGCGCGTATTTGAGCGTGTCAAACATGGGGGAAGAGAGAGAACCAGAGAAATAGACCAATGCAAATAGCACTGCACTGCTGTGACCTAGCATGCTTGCCTGCATACAGATGTTTTGAATAAATTCTGAGTTTGTGTTCATATTCAAACCCTCCCAGCATGAGCACAGGTGCTTTTTAATTTAATTGCAAGAGAATATATCGATCCCAAACTCTGCTCTGAAATGCACTCAGATCTCGGCGTTTGGTAGATCTAACTCATGACATACATTCAATTTCATGTTACATTTATTGGAAAGCAGGAAGGACACACCAGTAGTCTGCTGTTGCTTAATGTTTTATGAATGCTTAACCGAGATCAATAAATAAGTTTAACACAAAAAGCTTTTTACATTAATGACATGGATTTGACATGGTACTACCATGTTTTTTGCATATTGGAATTCTACTATCTATGTGTTTTCTAAATACTCTGGAGTACCATGAAAATACCGCACCATTAGTATTTCAACAGTATTTCGTACCGTGGTATATATTTGAAAGTACCAGAAAATTACCATCTAGAACCATAAATACAACAAAGTTTTCTTTTAAGGATTAATGCATGTTTTCATTTGCATCATCTTCCACAAAGAAATCTGTGTGACAGGTTGCGAGCACAGCGTCTCTGAACTCTTTCTGTTTTTACAACTATATTATACATTGTATATACTAAATGCATTATATACCCATATTTGGTTTAGTGAAGATTGTTTGTGTATTTGTGTCAGGTGACTGTTGGCTTCTTTCACATGCAATAATATACCACACTGTCATTTAGCCACTGTGTTTAATCCTCATTAGATGTGGCACTACAGTTAGTTAGTCTGACTGTTATTAAACAATCAGATTTAGAGTTGGGGCTTAAACAACATTACAACCTTTAATTTCCTTTAAGTTGTAGTTAATTTTAGGGGTCCGGGTTTGAGGTTAGAAAAAGGGTCAAGGCTGTTTGATTGATAGAATGTTTTTCCAGAACCAATAAAAACTGTTGATCCAGGAACGCATCCTATTTGGCAAAATCACTGTGACCACAGATGTAAACCACCGGGCTCCATCTCTCTCGCTGTCTCTTTCTCTAATTGGTTGGTGGATCGCCTTGAGGGAGGAGAATAAATGAGACAGGCACAAGTAACGATCGCTTCGCACTAATGACAAGCACCCCCGTGAACATGACTGTCCAAATTACACCGGCAAACTCCCACACACCCAGCGGACAGACCCGTCGACCCGCCTCTCCCATGACGTGAATTTGTGACCCAATATTGATATTTGTGGCCTGTTGAAATTTCGGATAGCTTTCGATCCTGATGCACTCTTTTAACTGAGTGCGTGTGACAGTTAATTAGGCTGTCGGCAGATTTCAGAAATCACGGCTGGAGAACGAATGACGGACGGAGTCACAAACTCGAATCAAGCTAATTTGTTATTAGCGTGCTGAGATTGGCGCTTATGTAGCTTGCATGGTGTCTGTCGTGGCAGTTTTTCAATACGAGTAAACCACAGAGTGAAGAACTTATTTAATCCATCCTGAAGCTTTAAAAACACTTGCCAATTTGATTTTAAATAACACAATCCCTTTGAGATTGTAGGCTTCATTCTGAATCCCTTAGTACATTACAAGCAAATTTTAGATTCAACCATATTTTTTATGTTTTTAAATGTTTTGGTGTAAAAAACGACTAATTGTGTTGCTCTATTGTAATGTGCTTCTGGTTAAAACTGACTTTCAATGGAAAATTAAATTTGAAATGTATTAACATTTGAAAATTATTACATTTCGCTTAAGAATAACGTATCAATGTAAACTGTCAATTTTTATTTCATGTTGACTCAGGATATGGCAAGTTAAAAGTAGTTCAGATGTGAAAAAGGAAAAAAAAACAATTTGTTCCATCGTGTCATTCTCCATCTAGTTTTTGTTGAACAAACAAATGATTGTTTGAACAGCCCCTTACTGAACCGTACTGACTGAGAGCATAGCATTAAAATCTGATATTGCACAATTCCAATATGAAACTACTTCAGATAATTGTTTGGTCTTGGCTGTGTCTCAATGCTCTTTGCACTACACCGTCTATAAACAGCAGTCGGACGGTCTTAAAAGAACCGGTGCTGTTTCTTTCAGTTAGAGGTGTAGAAAACCTGCGTGTAGAAAATCTCAAAAAAAGATTCTTTAAAAGCAAAATCACCTCAAACTCAAGGTCTGGGTCACCACCAAACCACTGAAAAACTCCCACAGTGGGAGTCATTTAAGTGAGCACTTACAGCACAGAGCTATCATCCACTCTGACAGTGGCTAAATTGGTGATACTGGGTTTGGTTTGTGATGTGTAACTGAACACCGCATTGTCAACTTACAGCTGCCCAGACATTGTTGGATCTGTGTGTTGTGTGTGTTTACGCTTAACAACCGAATGCTTTGCACGTAAGATCAGATGGCACAGCCATCGCTGGTCATCTTATTTACTGCTGGGAGAAATGCAGATTCAGGGGTCCTTAAACTCAACTGGTCAATCCACAGCTGACAATGCCAAGGTCGTGGGTTCGATCCCAAGGGCTGCTTGGAATAAAATGCATAACTGAAAAAATGAGATTCCACTCAGGGCAAACAAAAACCACCATGGTTCTACTATGTTGATTTGTGGTTGTCAACTCCTCTCATATAGGGTTTGGTCAATAGGTCAGAGAACTGGTCTGGTGGGTGTTGCACGTGGCCTGACTTGTGGTGACATGTCAGTGAACCAGGTTCAATTCTGACTTGGGTACTGTCCTGAATGTCACTGAAAATGCCCCAGGTACTTTACAACATGGGGGCAAAAATGCCCTATAGTAAATTTTAAGTGTTTCAGATGAGATTTGAGATTTTTTATGATTTTAGACTTTATGTTTTCTAAAGTCCATGCATAGTGGACCTTATGTGTTCTGTGGACCTTCATAGTGGAAAAATCTGTGTTCAGAAATGTGGTCCTGCCTTACCCTAACTTACTACAGCAAGCCGTTTATAATGGGTTTTATTATGAGCTGTCTGCTCAGATGTGACAGGACATTTCATTCATCCTTGTGTGTTTACGTCCCGTCTCTAAGAAAAGAAAGCATGGTCGGGCTGCTGTACTGCATTTGTAAAGTGCTGCTGATACATGACATATATATTTAATATGTTTCATAATGTCTAGTTATGAGTGGTGACCTGAGTTGCCAGCTTTGTTTGCTGTTGTGAGGCTGATGATGTTGAATGTGATGTTGAATGTGTTTATATAAAAATGCTTGAAAATAAATATGTCCACATAAATGCCACACACACCTTTCCATCATAACGTGCATGCGGGAGGCAAATCATTGACAAATCATTGACGTTTCATATGTTGTCTTTCCAGAGTGACGAGTGGAAGAAGAGATTCCTGACTCCCCCCTCCCCACCCATTCCATCATCAGCAGAGCATCTTTCATGCGTCTCCCTGGGAC
This sequence comes from Botia almorhae, assembly GCA_036877575.1. Taxonomy (NCBI): domain Eukaryota; kingdom Metazoa; phylum Chordata; class Actinopteri; order Cypriniformes; family Botiidae; genus Botia; species Botia almorhae. Next base: position 22,073 of record JAZGTJ010004090.1, read on the forward strand.
ATATTCCCACGTCAGGATGAACTGTGAGCAGGATTTTGGAGATGGAGGAATGAACGTCACACTAACTCTCCGCCTGCTCATGCACGGCAAGGTAAGCGTTCCAAAAACCGCATTGCATTTCAAAATTAAATGAATGAAGACAAAAATATTCCGGGGAAAAATATTTAGAAGTATTGTGACGTTTTACCTTACTATAAATAATATATATTTAGTTACACTTCTCATAAATATTTAGGGGGAAAATGACCGCCATTCAGAGCTTCACCAGTCTGTCAAAATGTGTCAAACGGTTTTGAGCACATAAGATGCTTAAAAAAGATGTTTATTTATATCTTTAACGTGTTTGTAGGAAATAATAATATAAGTTTTCAAACATTCTATAAACAACTATAATCAGATATTTTTTAGAGAGAATTTTTAGAGTTTGTTTAGTTTTTAGTTTTTAACAAAGTGTACTAACGTAAATCACAATAAATAAAAATGTATTTAGTCATTGGTTTAAAAACATAGTATATATTATCTATATCACCTAGTCCTAATTCAGACACAATTACTGGAGTTATTAGTAAACAAACAACATAAATTTTAATGCTTGTGCTGTTTTGCCAGCATGTGCTTTTAACTGTCAGCCAACTGCCAACTGACAGATTTCCACCCACATGCCTGTAAACTAACTAATCTTTTTATATTTACATGCCAGTGAAAATGAACGAGTCATTAAAAACAGTCATAAAAATCCACGGATACGTAACGAACCGTTAATAAACTGCCACATTTAAGTGATTTATGTGCCAATTTATATTAATTTTCCATCACATCAACAGATTGCGATGTGATGTTTTCAAAGACACCTTCAATGATGATAAATACAGACATCATTCAGATGTGATGTCACCTCCTTTAAGGAAAGCTCACATGGAAATACAAGGAAAGGAAGGGAAGGGAAAAGAAAGACACATGTTTACTGAAAACTTTCCTTGCCATTTTTCTCAGTGATGTCACAGGGTATGAAGTAGTGTATGACCTTTCACTGCTCTTTTACCAGTTATAACAACTCACAAATCAAATACCACAGATAATCCTTAAATGTTTCCAAGCCCTGGCTGCGGTTCTTGTTTGTTTAACTAACCTTACATAAAGCCAACATAAGCCTATATCCACTTTTATTTTCATTAAGAATGACACTTTTATACAATTATATAGCATTATTTTGTCGATCCAAAGTACTTTGTATTACAACATAAGTACCAAAATACATAAATTTTGAATGAACCTGTGTTTCTATTGTATTACCTTAGTACTTTGATATTAGCATCTGACATCATTACCTAGCATGCCTCATTTAAAAACCCACAACTGTCCGGCGAGTGAGCCCAGCAATCAATACACTGACATTTGCTTTGTTTCTTATTTCACAGGAGGTCGGAAGCATCATAGGCAAGGTGGGCATATCTTCTGTTTTTCCCTGTGTTGACTTAGATCTGATGGATGTTTTATGTCTTGATGTTTTTGTCACTGTCAACGACACAACAGGTGGATTACAGAAGTATAAATCCCATTCATTTTCTCTACAGAAATTTTTAAATGTAATAAATATTTTACTTCTATTTTAAATCCTCTAAAAATTACAAATTCCTGGTGGCTAAACTAAACTACCCATAATCCTAAAGAGAGATTCACCGTGGATCCACCAATCAAATAAATCAATGTAACCATGGCAATGGGAAAAAGAGCTAAGCAGCAACTGCCCACTCCCATGATGCATTGCCAATGTCTCCTTACACTCTTAAACAAATTACATATATACTTTACACATTAATATTGTATCTTTTTTTTGGCAATGCTTCATAGGAATCGTATAGTGGCCTTAAAGACAGTTAGATACACATTTAGTTAAACAAACATCATTTAATACAGTTATAAATAAGAGAAGTACAATCTTGTACTCATTTTCTCAGATTTTCAAACACCATTTTTGCTTCAAAGTTGTTATGTTGTGATTCATCTTGGAGCTGGTTGGTTTGTGTCTCTTAATTAATTTTTTTTTGAATGGGAGAAATAATGAATGTTACAAATAATTCCACAATCAAAGCCACTGAGGAAGTTGGTGGTCCTTGTGAAACCTGAAGTTCCATTTGTCTGTATAGGTTTGTTTAAAGTGCTTTCTCACAAAGCTTTAGGTTAGATTAGACATCTCAGAATGTATACTTCTAAAAGCTGATGTTTCCCTGCAAATGGCCCGTTAAATGCTGAAGTCATGCATCATATGTATTAATGATCTGGATATATTATGTTGTTAAAGTCTACAGCTAGCACTGTTTATCCCTAGAGCGAGTGTAACTGTCCAAACATGGCACAGAATGTAGATGTCACAGTGATTAGTAAACTGTGTCAGCCAGTGATGAGATGATTTCAATGCATGTGTGTGTGTTTGTTTTTTACCATCTAGGTCCTGCAGCTACAAACACACAAACACGCACAAATACACACATCAATCTCTGTGACACAAAGACTCTCCCTTCAGAACTGGTCTGCTAATAGGTCTCTGGGCTTTTGCCAGAACTGTGGCTTTAGCATCCACAATACGACAGCCAGACAGAAGAATACACACCCCGAGCTCCACGGGGGTCTGCACTGCCGCACATACGCCTTTCTCGAAAACAAAGTTTGCTTTGTCTTTCTGAACAGATAGTTCACTCTTTAGCCCTAAAGCAATGCCCACACTTTTCATCATGCACAAAAAGAATTGAAGAATAAATGAGGTGTGTTACAGTTTCCATATCTTAAAATGAGTAGGCCTATCTTTAAATTAGAACGTCCAAACAACAAAGAAAGAGTTTTAACCTAATTTAAAGTCACGTCTTATTTAATACAGTCAAATTAGGTTGCATCAACACTGGACTTCCTGTCGCAAGGGATTCTTTGAACATGTAGGACCAAAACATACTCTACGAAACAACATGTAAACAGATACTGCCACTAGCGATGCTACGTTGTGCGTTAAGGTAACGTTCTACAGTCAGTTTTCTTACGTTGGTCAACTGCTGTCAAGGTGCTGCAACAATTTGAAAAGAATCTTTCAGAGCTAGTCAACGTTAGTTAAGCTGTCAACATAGTCAACATGTGGTTAGCTACCTGAGTAATATTACATGTGATTTAATAGCAGAGACAGTTAAATGTATCTTTGTCGCCCCCTGAAGTTTGAGGTTTTAACATTCTTAAATCAAAGTTTAACATTCCATAGTCATACAAAAATCTTTACAACACTATATGTAATATTGATACATTAATTTACGCCATAGTTAGACATTTCATCAGACTAACTTGCGTATTATGTTCACTTACTGTGGACTGTGATCATACACAGCTGTCTCAGGGTTTTCCATGACATTTATGGAATGATGGTTCTGTAAAGCTCTAACATGTTTCAGTATGAGCTTGGCTACCTGATAGACTGGGCCAAGGTTGTGACATCTTCTGCTGTTTCTTCCTTCACTACCTTCTCCAAAGCTCAGGAAAATGAATAAAGTGCTATGGCTATATTTCCCCACAGTGAAATCAATACACTAAGGTTTGGTTTCTCGGATATAGATTAAACTGAGACCTAGACTACATTTGTGCAGTTACCATTGGCTCTCCATCACAGATCTCCAGCATAGACTGTCATTGGGAAGGGCTATCTTGAGTTGATTACTATTCCTAATGCATCTTGAGGAGAAAGAAATGAAGGTGAATGGGAAATTACAAGCAGTAATAGACCTCGGCTCAGAGTAGACGATATGTAATTCGACGCGAATGAAAATGAAGCTGTTAGGGACAAAAGAACATTCCGTTCAAGGAGCCTCGTTCTTAAAACATGACTCAATCACTTCCTGTGTATATCATTTGAAAAACATTCCCAGGTATTTTGGGCCTCATTCACAAAATGAAACGAATTTCTGCATAAATTGTTCATAAAATGATTCTTGATGAATGCTAGCTTTGTAAAACAACTTTTACTTAAACTGGAATGGAAGTGAATGGTTGTACAAATGAATTACAGGAAATTGGTTCTGCTTCATGAATGTGGTCAAATATCGAATTTTCATGACCCATGTTTCTATTAAAAGAAAATATGTTTTTTTAGTGGTTAAAAGATTGACAACCAGGTAACATTATGACATAGTACCACGCAGCTGCATTCACATTCCAGTTTAATACAGAGCAAAAAAAGCAATTACTGTACATTTTATCCAGCCTTTATCCTGTACTTTTTGAATTTCAGACACTACAAAATGTGAGTTACTTTGAATCTACATAAAAAGAAACATTAAATCAACAATATTTCCCCAAATGTTGTCCCAACCAACCTAACAGAGTTTGCACAAACAATTTCATATGGAACAATGCTGTTGATTTGTTCAGGGTTTTGGAGCTTCCAGCATGCATTGCAGCATGAATAAATGATGCTGCTACTGTTATAGGATTGTTGTTTTGCTGTGTGGAAGTTAATTTATGCTGTTTTTGTTGCTTTTGTCATCACTGTTAGTTATTTGTTATTGGTCATCTCAAGAGCTCATCTTTCAACTTAATGTTTGTTGATTATCACAGTTAATGAGGTTTGCATATGAAGCGTTAAAGTTGAAGTGCAGTTGTGTAAAATGATTGTGCATAATACGTTTGTTCTGCAAGATGTTTACATCTTCATAGGCAAAGACTGCAAACTTTGCTTTATATATTCATAAAAAAAATTATGCAATTTTTTTCATAATATTTTCAATAAAAAATAGATTTGTTGTTGATAAACAAAGCAGTCTTACTGAGGACAATTATCATGTATTCCTTTTTTTAGCTTACCTCAACAATTACTTTATTACAAAACACAAGAAAATGGAAGTCTTCACAAATCAGACAACCAATGTATTAAAATTCCTGCATCATTACTCATATAAACCCATTATTCAATCAGCAACTGTGAGTAATGATGCGTGCACCAGAGTGTGACGTTTTAAAAGGTTTTGTGGCATCAAAATCTTCATTGCTGCTAAGTTTGGATTTATGAGAGGGGTGGTCTTGAAGAAGCCCAATCTGAAATAAAAATTTCCCTGATAAATTAAAACCACTCAAGTCCCACTTCACCTCAGTTATGACACGTCCAATCGCCTTTTCTGCCTATCTAAAGACAACGAAACTGCAGCCAGGCATGCAAAAGCGTACATTTGGGTCCTCGGTCATGACTATGCAGCGCGTGTTAGCTCCTGTGTCAGATAGCAGGACACTATTCCACACTATCTAAGTGATTCATGGACTATTGATTCCCTAGTCAGTCCAATTGCGGGCCCTTCGATTGGAAAACCTGCTCCCCTGAGGCCCATCCATGCATATGCCATATTGCTGTGTAGTGAAGCAGAATTGATATTAATTTGAGCTATCTGTTCAACGAGTCAAACCCACTTTATCCTCAGCTGTTAGGGAAAGACAGTTACTCTGGAGAAAAAAAACATCATGCAAACAAATGTAACACAAAGGCAGTAGGTGACTTATTTTCCTATTTTTTCCCCCAACAGAAAGGAGAGACTGTGAAGAGGATACGAGAGGAGGTAAACTAGATTTCACATACATCTTTGTTGTCTTTTTAAACTTCCCAGCATGCATTATGCATGCAGAGCTGACGGTGTTCCTTTGAAGCTAGCATGACACACACAAGCGATTTATGTGTTTTCATGCTGGATAAAAGACTTTAAAACTGCCCTTATTTCCCACATATGTCCTCAAAACCATCAACACCTGCTGCATTAAAGCTCGAAGGCATTAAAGCCGTGGATATAGAAAACATATGAGTATTTAAATGAACCCTTTCATCTCAAGGGCGCCTGACACGTGCACACAAAACAAATTCATTAGTTTGATATGAATGCGTTGGTATTTTCGAGGTAGCTGTTCATAACGCCGGTTTTCAGATAAAGACTGAAGCGGGTTACCAAGGAGAGAGACCAAGGCGTGGGTGAGCATGTCCTTTCGAGAATAAAAACCAAATTCTCCCTCACACAGTTAATCAGTAGAAATCCTTTACGAGCTAACCACAGCACAACAACATGAGGGAATGTCTTTCTCCATAGAACACAGAGAATGTTGTGTAGAACATTCTAGTGGTCATTTTCACAACAAAAGCACACAGTGATGGTAAAATGCTTTTAATTCTCGTGTCAACGCATTTAATCGTAAAATATTGTTTGAATAAACAATATTTACTGTCTACAACATCTTTCTTTTACATTCCACAGAGGAAAGTCGTACAGGTTTACGGAGATATGAAGGTTAACAAATGGTGACACAATTTTTCAGTCTCCAGAGCCTGGAAATGAAATGTAACAATAATTTGTATTATTATGAGCAACAGACTGTACAACACAAGTGTATGTTCATATTATTACTTTGGCATGAGTACTACTGACTAAATTTAGCTATGATTAAAAATTTGAGTTTTGATATAGAGTTCCACAAAAAAACAAACTGACACGCCTCATGACGTAAACGCTCAGAAAATGAGCTGAGACATTTTTTAGTGGCGCAGGCATTTGTGCATGATTGATAGAGAGATCAGTTTAACTGAAGAAGCCAGTCCAATAGCCCTGTGAGGACAATAAATCACGCAGACCTGTCTAGATCTCTACTACAGACAGCTTTACAGAAACACGCTCACATAAACCATCATTAAATTAATATATATA
>JAZGTJ010004091.1:0-19337 GCA_036877575.1 Botia almorhae
CCCAAGCGAATCCGCAGGGACTCGGGCCTGGACTGCGATGAGAACTCGTCCGAGTCTCGCTGCTGCAGGTACCCTCTCACTGTGGACTTTGAGGATTTCGGCTGGGACTGGATTATTGCTCCCAAACGCTATAAGGCCAATTACTGCTCAGGAGAGTGTGACTACATGCACCTGCAGAAGTATCCACACACCCACCTGGTGAACAAGGCCAACCCGCGCGGCACCGCCGGGCCCTGCTGCACCCCCACCAAGATGTCTCCAATAAACATGCTTTACTTCAACGGCAAGGAGCAGATCATCTACGGCAAGATTCCCTCTATGGTCGTGGACCGCTGCGGCTGCTCGTGAACCAGCGGCCGGACTCGATTCGCCTCAAAGACCCGGACATCTGACCACACCACCCACCATCCAATCAGTGCTTTCCACAAGACACTGTGCAATAGAAGGACGCTCACTCGCTCTCTGGGCACCGCTTCATGTCACTGTTTCTCCTCATTTTCCTCTCAATCAGTATCTTTGCCACAGGAGTCAAGCGGACGTACTACAGGAACGCCGCGCTGGCTGGACTTGGGAATGGACACGATGGCAATCTCTGACGTTCTCTGAACAACCTCTGCTTTGTTTCATGTTACTGTTTTCTCCTTTTAAAAATGTGTGCTCTCATTAAAGGATACGCTAAATACATTTTATATAGATCTTTTGCTGTTACAGCTGTTACAGTACACCACCGGTTACAGTACACACCGGTTACAGTACACCACCGGTTACAGTACACCACCGGTTACAGTACACACCGGTTACAGTACACACCGGTAAGCTTCTGACAGAGACAAGCATCCATGTGAAACGGAGAGGAACTCAAAGACACTGAACAGAGTTTGAAAAATGTCCGAAACATTTGCAAACTTCCATGTACGCCGCAATAAACGCAAAACACACGATCCGATTTAATTGTTAATTGTAGCTTTTGTTGAACAGCCCGACACACTTGAAGTATTATTGAAATCGATATCGGTGGACAGAAGGACTTGAAGCAGAGCACTTTGAACGCAGTCTACACGTTGAAATGTGTTAAAGACAGAGATCGCTGAACCATGAGAATGAATGTTAATATCACACAAACACTCTGTCTTCAAACCACACAGTTTGCACTATGGCAGACCAATAGATCCGATTGGTTGCTAAAAATGTTGTAAAAACTGATTTTGATATGTTTGCTAATTGTATTGTATACTTGCCATTGTTTCCATTAACAGTTGCCTTTTTAACCACGGTTAGTACATGTATAAGAACACAAAATAGCAAAAAAGTGTACAATATAAATCTATGTATCTGTTCAAACAAATAAAGGTGCTTGCTATATATGTTTAACTCTATTATTTCTGTTGCTTTAGAATTATGGTTATATAGTGGAGTAGGGTTAGTGCATTTGAATGATGGATTGCAAACTTGTATCTAAAGCTGTGTTGGAAGAAATGTGTTCGCTACGCCGATGTGAGGGTTTGAAAACAAGCGTGCGCAAAAATTAGCTTCCTGTGTTTACAGCAAAGCTGTATTTCTGAAGGTGCAATAGCAGATTGTTGCCACACTGTTTGCTTTTGCAAAAGTTCCTTTTAATTATGTTAACTATTGTATTGGTTATCATGTGACCTTTTCATTTCCTCATAATGGCGGTGAGCTGCAGGGTTACATAAGCTCAACAACTGCACAGTCTTCAGTTCTCCGCTCATTTTCCCCTCAGAATAGTTCAGCACAACCGTACAGCAGTTTTACCAAACGGCTTGTGCAGAGATGTTTTGACAGCATGGCTAATTAGACGGAGGCGTACTGGAGCCCTCACTTCCGTCCAGAAGAGGGCGAACTCGGCACTGCCCAGATCTGCTTCCTTTCCTGCTGTGAGCTGGACAGATGCCATGGAAACCAGGTGGGAAGTGTACTGAAATGAACAGAGGGTTGTGGGAGATTAAAACTCCCCGAGCAATAACATTGCCTTCCACATTTTCGGTTGAGATAATACACTGAAATAATGCACTGTGAGATAATGCAGAGGTAATACACTATGAGATAATGCAGAGATAATACACTATGAGATAATGCAGAGATAATACACTATGAGATAATGCAGAGATAATACACTATGAGATAATGCAGAGATAATACACTGTGAAATCAGGATCATTTGCCACATACAATTAAAGTTCAGCTTGAGTTCTGACCGGCGTACACGAGAGATTCTTCAATGAAGAGCACCTAAAAAAACATCCTAAAAAAATCGTTCACGAAACATTTATCACATCTTGAAACTAAGATCTGAACATGACCTTCATCAACCATTGTGTTGAGATAATGTGAATGGGATTTTGGATAACTCTATAACTCTAAATTGTTATCAATTCACTATGAACTGGAATTAAACTGAATTAAATGGAATTCTGTAATACTAACCAATGTGACAATCAAGTATGTTTGCAAAAAAACTCCATTTACCCTCTAAAATGCTTGTTTTAATGATAATGATATTTAGGTCAGTCGGATGAGGAAAGATGTGACAAGACAGCAGCTATATATATTCTGACTATAATGATCTATCTTTTAAAATTTGAATGCTAAACATTGTTTACAATCATCCTAAGGGACATACAGATTCCCCTCACCGAAAAAACTCAACATGAGGATGTGCAGGGAGAACTCAGTAAGTGCTCTACCATCTGAACTGTGGCTGTGTACACTGATAATCAGCTGCATCCCTCAGTAACTCATGACTCACGTTCTGCAGGATCAGAAGTGATTTGTTTTCTCCTAAATCTGACTTTCAACACAGCCCCCTGTGCCAGCTAAAGACAAGTGCATGATAAACAGGAACACTGAGGCTTTCTCCGAGTTGTTATATCTGTCATACGGGAAAAGTTTTCCTGGTCTCTGGCATAGGAGCTGCCAGAACATTCCCAGGTTGACAGGAGAGGAAGTGACTGTGACAACAAGGAAAGGCAACATGGCTCCAGGGGGGACACATAGCTCATCTCAGTCTCCAGGATTCCCCATATCCGCGCGAGCTGCAGGGGAGCTGCAGGGGAGCTGGGGTAGATGTGTGAGGAGGTAAGCACAGTGTACGTGGAGGAAGGGGGACGGCTGCCAGGTGTGCTCAAACATCTGCATCTTCACACTAACATCCACAGATTCTGGAAGAGAGCGCAGCTGGAGAAACACTTTGAGTAATGAGTTAAAGGTACGACGCTGCAATAAGACATCGGGCTGAGAACTGATGCTGAGGTCACAGCCAGACGATGCATTTCCTGCAAAACTCCAATGATGTTACTGAGGAATTGTTATCATGGAGGTTCAAAGGTCAAGTCAGTTTGCTAAACGCAGTGTCCCTCTAAAAGCATCCAGGTTTTGGGAAATAAGTAACAGTATGAATCAGAAGATTGTTAGCCATGCTGAGGTAAAGCTTGATGTTCACACGTATGCATTTAGCAGACGCTTTCAAACTATAGATTTGATCAGTAGGTGTTCCCTGGAAATCGACCCCACAAACTTTGGTGTTGCTAATGCAATGCTCTACCAGTTACCAGCTACAGAAACGGTTTGAATCAAAGTGTCTGCCAGAAGCGAGGATGTAAATTTGCATTGTTCCTTAAAATATTTTCATTTGATATAAAGATCTGAGGGAAAAACAATGCCACAAATAAAGGCAGTTCTGTGTAGCATACTGTTAATTAATGAACCATTTTATTGAACATTATTATCTCTTGTTATCGTGGTCCTGCTGCAGATTAATAAAGCCTCATGTATCTTATTATTTATTAAACAAAATCTTGCTTTCAAATCTTGTACTTAAGCAACAATCAGGTGCTCTAAAAGACAGTTTCAAGTTAAAATTCTCTTAACGTTTCGATTAATGCAACATTTCGTGATGTAATAATCGCCTCTGTTTCAAAGGGACGTGACATTCAGTAGCAGAGTGAACTTCCAGTCTCATCCGAAGAAAGCAATGAAAAGCAATAAAAGGCATCGGTCTCAGTACGCTGTCTTGCTGCGCAGATGCGCAGTCACTGACGGCTGCCTGTCATCGCTCCTGATGGATTTATCCAGCGCGTCCACGCCGGGCCCGGTCTTCAACACCACTTGCTTTTTCACTTAGCTGAGAAATAGACATCCGCCTCTCCCCAAACATTAATGACCCGTGTGGAATCATCATTTGATTGATTACATCGTAAAGCTTCCTGTTTCCTGTGTGTCCTGTTTTAGCAATGTGTAACTCAATATCACATTTGGGCTGGAATGAGTCATTCAGCAAGTTTTGTCCATAAGTCTAAGTTCATTCACAAGACACACTAGTGACCGCAGTGGAAAAGGTCTGCAGCAGTAAACCACGCGTCCCCAGGAGACCGATGACTGACAGTGATGGAGAATGGATGCTACTCTGAGGAGAAGGAGACATGTCTGGATCGTTAGGAAAAATGTCCGCTCCCGCGTCATGGAAACGCCTGTCAGACAGCTGGACAGGCAGGAATGTGAGGCGTCTCATATGGAGAAGCAGTTTGGCTTTGTTTTGAAATTAAGACAATGATTTTGCATCAAAATAAATTCCGCCCACAGAATCCCTGAATTAGGACCTGTACACATGTAATATATATATAATTTTTACATATCAACAAAACTAGTTACATGTTGCTCATACACCATTAATAGTCTGACATACTCATAGAAAAGGTGCTACACAAACAGGAAAAGCATTTTTGGCTGTATGGTTCTATAAGGAACATCAGTAGAACCTCTGTTCCACAAAATGTTCTGTGTAGTAGAGAAAGGTTCTTTAGATTATAAAAAGGTTTAAAAGAAATGGTTCTCCTAAGAACCTGTGACTGAATGTTTTTTTGGGGAACCAAAAATGGTTCTTCTACAGCATCACAGTGAAGAACCTTTGAAGAACCTGCAAAGTCAGATCTATCCTCCTCTCTTGATAGCAGAATGAAGGTTGCTAATTGCTTTCTATTTCAAAAGACCAAAAGATCTAAAAGAATCAGCCATGTATTATTATCAGACAGTTATAATAAACTTTTACAACACAATACTTTATAGTATTATAGGTACTTCAGTACATTAACAGCAGACAGAGAACAGAGAAAATGTAACAGGAATCTTTCAGCACATGAATCTAAATCTTATAAAGCCTCTAAGGACAACATGGAAACACAGTCGGACATTATACGACGCACCCTGCCAACTCCCACAAACCTCTCACCCAGATTTTTTAAGACGGACAGTTCCACCAGCGCAAGGCAGCAGTTTTTTAAGTATGCATTAAGTATGCAGTAGGGTGCTTCACCTACTGAAGCTGCAGTTCAAGATTCGCTGTCATATAGAGACACACATCATACCAATAAAGAATTTGATAAAATGGGACATTTTAACTTCATATGAAGCTAAATTAAACCTTTCTAGGGAACTCATTTAAAAATGGTGATCAGGTGGAGGTACAACCAAACCATCAGCTATCATTGTGTGTTCATAACAACTGTAAACTCAACAAGACAAATGTGTTCCACAACAACGTCACAAGTTCTTCAATAAAATATTCTAGAGCTTAGAAGAAAAATAGTTTCATATTATAGTACTATTTTAGTTGTTTTAGATAATGTTAATGCTTGTTTTTATGATTATGAGAAGTTAATGTTTAATGAAGTGTGCTCACACTTTTATACCTAAAATGATAATGTCAGCTCGGGCTGCACACACACCCGTCACTGAGCCTCGACGTATTTTAACCTTCACTCTTGTTGCAGAGGCACTGGAATGGAATTTGGCATGTTCCCCGACCACTATGTGCAGTCCATCGCATGCCAGAGCCTCCTACAGTACTCAAGCAGTGCCAGCGGCTCATTCTTTAATTAATGAACAACACTTGACAGCTAGTTGTAGCCTATTTATCCCCGGCATCCACAAAACGTTTGGAGTTTTGCACTTTACAGACTGACTCTCTGAACACAGCCCCAACACAATGTCAATTGTCAACAGACTAGTTAAGTCACAGCTATGAATTCCGATTTGCTTCCTGCTAGTTAGTGGCAGGTGGGATTAGAAGGAGAGATGCTCTTATACAAGCAGACACCATTAAATCTGTGAAGCCCAACATTTTAAAATGAACTGATATAAACAGTCCAGTTTCTAAAACAATGTACGTCCACTTTGTAACAAAATTAGGAGGATATCTGCCTACAGGGTAATACTTATCTTATGTCTTATAAGATGAGTTTTGATTAGGTTAGAGGAACAAAAAACAAACCTGAAGGGAAAGCAAGAGGTTCATTTTAAAATTATCAAAATCTGATATATAATTCAATCTGATGAAACATTCTTTTTCTCATCAAATAAACTTGCTCATAAACAGACTCAAAGCCAATCAGACTGGTTCTGCATACACCAGTTGGCCGGCTCTACTGTTTTGGCGCTTAAACCAACATATTAGCTGTAATGAGCGCACGTGTGCTGAACCTGAGCGCCGAGTCCACGTGGCAGCGAATCTGATCGTGCAATGGCCCTGCAACTCAATAGCACGTCTTATGATAATATTGTATTTAACATAGGGAAAGGTCAAACCGCGGCACACGTCTTGGTTTTCACCGCCCTCTGCTGCGGCTTCAGCACTCACGCTCGCATAGCTGCAGGGTGCAAATTCTACAGGCAAAGCAGGGTAGAGGTGAGCTAAGCGCGTGGGCCTCCGAGCCCTCAGGGGCCTCATTTCTCACTGACCCTTGTTCGAGACGTCCATTAAAGTTTAGGGGGGTGGGGGTGCGCCTGGTGCGCTCTCAAAACAGCTAGAACAGCAGATCAGATCAGACCGGGCTCTACTATAGATCCTTTGGCATGAATATCAGTCTGATTAGCTGGGATTAGCCGACGATCATCTCTTGAACATGTGATCGCTCTGTTAAAAAGGTCAGACTGGATTCACTTTACCAGCTGTCAGTTAACTTACCCAGGTTTTCACAACCAAAAAAATGTTTCTTCAGAACACTGTTTGGGGATATCAAATGATGAAGTGGGTGAAACCCAAGCGCTTCTGATTACATGAGTTATTTTGATGGTGTTTTTTGCCCAGAGTTTGTGCTAAATCCCCTTGCACCGGTTTTTGGCTTCACGTACAGTAACTTTTACCAGTCCAGAATGAAATTCCATGTGCTGCATGCATCTCCTGCATGCTATTTTTAGTTCAGCAATGGGGACCTGAGAAAGGCCAGAGAACAGAACCCTGCGCAACATCCACCTGCTTCCATTTAGCAAACAGAAACAGTGCAGTGCATGACTGAGGGAAGCGTCTTGAGACAAAACCAGAGCATGAGATTAATATGTGCAATATTAAATATATATATATATATATAGTCACAGATAGTCCGTTATCTGCCTCTACATATATGACTATGTTCTGTATGACATTTTTCCATTCCTGGTGATACAGGCAGATGACTTAATAATTCTGTAATATTCTTTAAGACAATAAATACAAAATTTGAATAATATAGCAATTAAGTATTGTCCTGGCATCAGGATCAAAGGTATATAATCAGTTTTTCCGTTACCTTGGAAACATACAAATACAAACAAATCATTTCTGATGCGTAAATGGCTCATATAATTTATTAATAATCAATTATCAGCTTTAGGTTATATATAAATGTATTTTTCTTTTACATTACTCAATAGCCTCTTTCACACATACTATCTTTACTGGTAAATTACCTTTAAGAGACCATGTGTGAATGGGACCATTTAAAAAATGAACTGGGCGTGCTTTCAGAATTTTGCGTTTCAATGGGGGGAAAGAAATTGGAACTTTCTGGTAACACTCTAAAGGTGTAACCATGGTCACAGATTTAGTTACAAATAGTGCAAATTCCAAATGTATCTTATTCAAAAATGCATAAAAACTTTATTTCCAGGTTTAAATACCAGTGTCCCAGAATTATACTGTGTGACCCTGGACCCCACTGGATCACCACAAGCGAGTGTTAAAGGTTTCTGCCAGGATTTTATAGGACTTTATGTGAAGGTAATTAAAGCATATTGATCTGTTCTATAAACCTCTAGTAAAAAAATAATAAAAATAAAATATCACAATGACGTCTACAGACAGTGTGTCTACACCTATAGCACGCATTATTATTTCCAAAGATTTTATTCCAAGCCCAAGACTGTCAAACAGAAGGTCGAACATTAACCTCACCATTAACCTGCCTGGAAAATATGGCCTTTTTTACTATTATGCCTGAAAGTGAATGGCCATCTTAACCTGGTTTCAAAGACCTAACTGGTTCAAAGGCTTTTAGGAGCTTAAATGACAATAAAGACAAACGCGTTTTCACGCCTGTGATATTTAACACGCAGCACATGTTTCTTGAGCGCCCGAGTTAAGGAGTGTAAGATAATTGCTTTACAACAGTCGATTGGCAAAATTACAGCCGCGTGAGGACACGCATCAGAGTAATTTAGCTCTGCTCGAACGCCACATTACAGCATGAACTCAGTCACTCCCTTAATTACATGTAACGCACGCTTTCCCATAAACCAGCCACTCGGTGCCACAACTCGTACAAAAGTCATTTTTAACGCTGTATGCAAGGACAATTATAAAACGCATTCAGCGACAATGTGGACAATGCGATAAATGCAAGCAACAGGTATAACATCCAACAGAAATAAAAACAGAAATAAATAAACCTCTTAGATACAATTGTATTTATTAGTCGTGACCGACCTGATCTCACAGGAAATGTAACTATTAAATTAGCTTTTGTATATTTTTCGTAGTATGCGATTCGTATAAAAGCGTTTGAATTATAGAAAAAAACAAACAAACATGAAAGTCCACCCCTAACGCTACCACTAAACCTGGCCATTACTGGAGCGAAAGCAGATCGTGCAAAAACGTACAAATGAGACCATACAAATTCATACGAATTAGCCATGAAATCACTAAAACGTAAAAAATAGTTATGCATTGTGCTTAGATTGTGTTGTTAGAATGGAAAATGAAAGAATTTTGCATTTTATGCAAAAACGCATTTTAATTATGCATTTCTTGCTGAGCAACATAAAATCGGACAACGGAGTAAAATGCAGTTGGTGGAACAGATCAAACACTGCCGTGCCACAAACCCTACAGCTACAGGGGAGCAACTGTTAAAACTTAACAGAATCTGAGCCTTATTTTCAGATGGTAATTGGAGGTCCCTTACTGCGACTGCACACTTTTTGGCAAACCCCAGAGTCCATCTCGTTGGCTTTATGGGCCTCCAGCGCCAGGTTTCACGATGTCCATTTGAGGTGCTGATTTTTGGGGGAGAGTAAATTTACAACCGCACTGCATTCAATTTTGTGGTTCACTGGCATCTGCTGTGGGGTCAGCATTTAGTAGCTTGTTTTCTTTTCTAATCAGGCAGTCAACCAGGCAACCCTGACCTGTTCTTAATTGCCAGTAACGCTGAAGGCAATTTCTCTTAACGCTGCAATACGTAACATTTTCTGAATAACATTTAACCAAAATCTGTTACTGAGCAATGCAGTTAACAATTTCAGGTTGTAAGAACGGTTCCATGAAGCAACAAAAACGTCCAAAACATTATTTTCAATGTTACAGAAACATTCGAAATATTCATTTTTTAACGTCGTAACATTATTGCTTGGTTAAAAATATTAATAAAAAATTTTCCAGCAACAACTTATGAATAACATTTTGATTATTTTGATATGATATATAACAAAAACAATTGACAAAACGTTAATGCAAGTAATTCACTTTTTAAAAAACGTTTCTTGCTAGCTGGGAAGTACATAAAACATTGTTCAAAACTGTCTTCTTACCTTCAAAACAGTCTCATTACCGTACCCTGATTCGCAACAGTAATCTTATAAAGATTTATACTGTCATTTGAACAGGTCTGACTTTGAGGAAGACGTCAGCTGGACATCGTTGATCTGCGTGGTAAACTATCATTGCCTAAAATTAAAAGCATAGTTTACTTAAAAATGGAGATTTACTCTCATGTTTTAATCCTTCACAAGCTGTTAATCAATGTAACTGGATCACTGAGTCAGTAAGAAACCGGATCACTCTGAGTCTTGGATAAATATAACTGAGGTTTTGCTAACAAATACAAATTATTAATTAAAAAGACAGACTCAAACCAATGATTCATTCTTAATTTGAACGTCATTTCAAGTTTTTCAGTAAATAACATCTCAGATTTTGGTCTGTTTCACACACAAACATGTTTGGATCAATGTGAGCATTCATTAATTAATGAATTTCTCTATATATATTAGAAGGGGTAATTGAGAAAGTGTGTTTGAGGAAGGTTTTGTCACCTCTAGGTAGCTTGAGACATCTACAGGGCTCCACGCTTTTTGCATTGCGGGACCTGACAGCCTGCAGAATCTCCCTCAGGGTTTCCTATCCTGAAGAAAGGCGCGCAGTCAGCCATGCCCATCACTTCAACACGCCTCTCAGTGGACGAGGAACCTGGCCAAGATAAGCAACAAGTGAGGATTAATAAACTCCAAGTACAACGTTCTCCAGGAAAAAATAATAAATAAATATTGTGATTTACACCACGGTTGGAAACCAAGTCAAGCAGGCACTGCACCAAATAATGCAACTACCGTGTCTTTGAGGACTGGAAAGAAAAACTACGATGGAGTTGGTTTTCAAGAGATGATTTAAAAATAATTGCTCTTCCCAGGAGACATCTAATGAAGATCTCTGCTCTAGGTGAAATGTATGGAAAGGTCTTCAAGAAAGTGCAGGCTACACGTTTCCTCCTTTCCTAACTCACTTTCAGTTTTGCAGGTGTTGCTGTGCAGTTGCTAGGGGCTTCTGGGTGGTTGCTAGGTTGCTTATAGGCTGCCAACTGGCCCTCATCTAAAAACACTATGATGTTCTTTGCATTTCATAAATCTTTTTTTAGTGTTCCTGTTTTAATTGCCACCAAAACCATTTCCCCTTTCTTACTGACAAAACTGCATGTCTAATGAAAATAACGAAATCTCTCCACAAGAACTGAGGGTGTGTTCAAATGCTTAACCTCATGTGTGCTCCACAGTAATGCCCATATTTGCCTACACAATTATCACTATTACTGAACCCAATGGACCTGAAAACCAAACAGAGCCGTGTGAAAAGTACTTTTTGACAGCAGATGATGAAATGATGTGCTCTCAATAGGGATGGAAATCAAGTACCTGCCTTGGTCAAACTCATTGCATTCTGAAGTTGGCACAAGAACCATTGACGCTGGTAAAGGGCAGTTTTTCTCCACACCACAATTGAGTGCAAATCCACTCTGCTGGTGAAAACTCGGGCACTGAGCCAGAATGAGCCAGGATGACTCTCACCAGTGCCGACACTTACTGGAACACGGCAGAGTGGCTCTTAAGTGCATTTCATAAGCACGAGGCAAAATCAGGTCAAATGAGGACGAAGATGGCAGCCTCCTTCGGGAACAGAACAACACTAAAAATTAAAGGGACAGTTCACCAAAAATGTAAAGCCTTCCATGATTTACTCCCCTTCATGTCATTACAAACCTGTATCACTTTCTTGCTTCTGAGGAACATAAAAGAGGTTATTTTGAGGTACGTTGGTAACCAAACAAGAGTGGCACCCATTGACATGCATTGTATCGACTCAAAACCACTGAGACGTTCCTCAAAACATCATCTTTTGTGTTCCCCAGAGGGTAAATTCGGGTTTGGAATGAGAGTATAAAATATTTTATCTTTAGGTGAACTATCCTTTTAAATTTGTGATTCACCAAAACAATGTTTAGAACTGTTTCACTTTTATTTGTAGTATTGAGATTTATTAAAAAATAACATGCTAACACAATACATTAAGCTTGGATGGAAAACACCTGTTAACAAATTGTTGTGTTTATTATTGCCCAGCATACATTTACAGATTAACACTGAAATTCCTGCAGTATCTTAAAGCTGCAATCTGTAACTTTTGCCTCTCTACTGCCATCTCTGTTTGAAACACAAAATTGCAGGCTACTTTCTGTACTTTTTGTATGTTGTCAAATGAAGCCAAACTGACATTTCCTGTAAAATTCATTATAAATCATTACTAAAATTTACCGCTTGGAATCAGACTAAAGTAAGATGACCATTTTGAACACGTCTATGTTATGCACCTGTTCATTAACATTAACTGTTCATTTTTGTTCATTTTTAACCCCAAAGAAAGTGATGGACAGTAGGTGTACCAGCTTTCAGCTGTTTTTATATGATCTGAGAATGAAAAGGCAATGAAAAGAAAACACTGCGCTTTCATTCCTCACTAATCAAACACAAGCGAGTCTGTTAGAAATAATTGACCGTAATCCTGTTATTCAAGCCGTAATGTTTGACATTTCCAAATCATTTGTGAACCGTGGCTTTAACGATGTCCATGGGGTCCGACCTTTGTTAAATCAGATTGGACAATCCTTCAGACCTTTAAACAGCATGACCCTTGAATTAATAAAGGCACATTTTCTCAGGGGAAACCTGGCACAGAAAAAAACACAATCCGTGTATGGAAGTATTTCTGAACCACGTCCACTCCACAGCACCCGATGGCCGTGATGAGGGAAGGTGGGGTGCGAATTCAAGCGTACGTCCTTAATGACCATCTCAAAAACCCTTACGATGGAAGAAGAGGTTGAGTCATACAGGAAGTGGACTAATCCCTTAGAATTAAACTCCCTCTTTAATAGAACAACTTCATACTGTTGAGTGTGCTCACTATGAGCTGTGTAGGGCGAGGAACTGCTGACTAAGCACTTTCCACTTAAGCAATTTCTATAAACAATGACTTCATCAGTAGAACACAGCAGGGAGTCATTTCTCAGAGGTAGTAGCGTGCATATTAAAAGTTATTAAACCTCTGAAAGTATTCCGATGCTTAATTAGCATATGCTGAAAGTTGAATGACATCTTCGCATGCTAATAAAGGTCTCGTTTCCACCAAATGAGATCCTTTAATCTGATTAATCTGTCACATGTTGTCCCAAATAAAGTGTTTATGCTCACGCCAATGCGTGTGAGGATCAAATCTGAGCTTTGACCACATTCTTGGACCGCGTTTTGGAAAACGACGATAACTCTTAAAATATTGTGATTGGCTCCAAAGTTCTCATGTTGAATAACCGTGTCTGAGGAGGCGGGGCTGTATGTCTAAATCAAACCCATTAAACTACTGTCTCAAAACAATCTATGTGATTTCAGAAAACATTCCTTTTCACAAAAACTGTGACTGACTTTTTCTGGAATATTTAGGGTTTTTTTCATGATCACCACTGGATTTTTGGACTGGAGAAATTGTCATGTTTACATATTTGTCTATAATGTTTATTTTTTTGTAATGTATTTATTGTAATATATACTGTGTCTGTTGTTTTATAATGTTTTAATGTCCTGTAGTAATTTCAATATATATACACGTTCCATGTCCCACGTCCCAATTTTTTACACTACTTACTGTACTGTATGCAGCTTTTAAATATGAAGACACATGCTAAGTGGCCTAATCAAATCAGCTAAAATCAAATCTAAGTGTTACCTGGGAGCCTCAACTCAAAAACATTTGCCACAAGCCTCCAATCAGTAAAGTCCCATGAGGTCCCATTGACTGCCCATCTTCATGAGAACATCCATGTACTCTGCCCCTGAAAGAGAAACAAAAAACACAGAAATCCTAAATTGCAAATCTAAATATGATATTAAATATTGAAATTGATTTTTAAAGGAATAGTTCAACCCAAATGGAAAAGTCTTCATAATTTACTCATTGTAGGTATATATGACATTCTTCTCTCAGATGAACAGAATCAGAGTTATATAAAATAATATACTGGCTCTTTCTAGCTTTGTTATGGCAGTGAATGGTGCCTGAGATCTCGACACTCCAGAAAGTGTATTCATCCATCATAAAAAAAACCAAACAACTTTCTCGAGCACTATTTAACGCCACTGCAAAGCTACGAAGAGGCAGGATACTATTTACTATAAGTCTGATTATGTGTTCAAGTGAAAGAAGTCATATACACCTAGGATGACATGAGGGTGATCATTGTGGGGCAAGCTAAACTTTTATTTGTTATATTTTCAAAAATCCATGATTAAAACCACAGCAACAGAAATCATGGTTTCGTACACATCCAGATTAAGGGAGACTGCTACCCATCTGTCAGCTGTACAGGGGTCTGCAGTCACGCAGCTGGAAGTGTATTATTCTCTGTAAAACAGCGAGGCCTCCACTCGAAATGGGTTCAACAACACGAGCTTTCTGCTGCATAAAACGACGCAGGCACCGTGAGAAGCCAAGCGCTTTACAAGCCTGAGGCCCTGCACACTTGAGCTCCTCTGGTAGAAGAGGAGGTTAAGACTCCGCTTGAGGGTTTTAATACTGAACGGGAGGGGTCTGGAGAGCTTGGCAGGGCTCCTCTTGCTCGGGGGGCCGAGTGGAGAAGAGTTTGTCCAGGGCATGCTGGTTCGAGAGGGGGGCCCTGCGCTTCACGCCTTGAGCTTTGTTCAATGAAGAGCCGGCGTTCATCTGCTTCTTGCCCTCTGCACACCGGCCACCTCCTTCTGTTGCCCTCTTCCTTTGAAGGTTGCAGGAGTTCATACCTAAGATGGGATGTGATACAAGAACATTTCATTACAGTCCTTGTGGTACATTTTGTGTTCTCCTCAGTGTATCTGTTTAAATGAGGTCGGGAGACACTTTGTGAGGACAAGCAACAGAAAAAGTAGCAACACCAGCTACTAAAGGTCAAAAGGATACATGTGACTGAAATTTAGTTTCTTTGATCCACAAGAACAATTTTACCAAAAAGGTTCAGCACTAGTTTGTGCATTTAATTATGCAGCAGGACTGAATTATGTAGGTTTAAATTAACATACTTTTGTCTACTGTTAATTTATATATTATATAGAACTGTATTGTAAAATTTTACATAAAGACCTTTTCAGCTAAAGACTTAAATGTATGAACTCAGTTTTGTAGATAAATGTAAAGCATGTGTAATCATCAAATGTTGTATATATGAAGCTGATGCAGGGCGAGGAAAAAGAGCCAACAAGCGCCCAGAGTGAATCAGAACTCATTCAATACTGTTTAAAAATATTTCCAGTATACTCCTCATGAAGAGAATGCCCAAACTGTGCACAGCACATCATGTTTGCTCATTAAATATTTCCACACATGCTTTTGTTATTTCATCGTTTTGATAACTTTACCATCATTCTAAGACATGGAAAATAGAAATAACCAAAAAAAATGAGTAGGTGTGTATAAAATTGTTGACTGGTAGTGTAAACAAAAAGAAAAAGGAAGACACGTGGTTTGGAACGCTGAACTTTTGGCCTACTACACGCTACTAGTAAAATACAGTACATATGTACACAGCAGATCAGTGCTCAAAACAGTATCCTTACCTCAATTCACAACAGCAAGATTAGAATAATAATTTATATTTTAAGATGTCCGGTCCGATTTCATGGTAATGTCCGCTATTAAACAGAGGGGGCAATAAAGAGGCAAAAGTTGTGGATTGCAGCTTTAACATATATGTGACATAACAGATACAAACATAACAGATACAAAGTAACATTAGAGAATGTATTTACAATTTCAGTGGAATCTCTTCTGTATCTGCCAGTTTAATAAAGAAGATTTTGCACGCTGGGTATGAACGAGTTTCAGCAAAGAGGTCTGAAGCTGTAACCAATGAAATAACTTGAATTAATATAAAGATCCATGATTTTATTTTCTCTTGTGATTCTAAGCGGGCAGCTTAAAGTCACAGCGCAGAAACAGGCGAGAAGAAAAACATCTGCTAGCTGTGACCAGATGGGGGCCGAAGAGCAGGAGGGAGGGGGGAGGGCCTGTAAAAACATGCAGCTCTGACCCTTCACTGGACGTTTCTGCATGGGTTTGCATGGAGCTTGCTACTGTACAATGAACCGGGCACCATTTCAAATGCACTGCGTGGTTTCTCAGCTTGGGTGCGAGAAAAAGATGCAAATCAACTTGCGATGGCCAAGGAAACCACACCGATCACGATGAAGGGTTGAAATGTGCTAAAAACAAGAGCAAAGCAATAACAGGCCAATGGGGGAGACAGCCAATTTCATAATAGAGCAGAAGGCTGAAGCTGGAGGGTTTGTTCTGCCATGCACACTGAACTGCTTTCTGACCTGAGGCCTTTTGGACTTGAACTGCGGTTTAAACACGGTGAAAATGTGCCTGTGACTTTGTGCCTGACATTTAAACATGAAAGACTAGATAAAACAGAAACAAGGCTTCCACTCTTTTAATGGCATTATTTTTCAGGCCTTTTATCTGACCAGCACTTAAAAAAATATTTACAGGTTAATGTTCATTTTAAATACTTCATTTTAAAATGAGGTATTCCATTTTATTTTTAAATATCTTATATGTAAATATTTAAATACTGTTAAAATACTATTTAAATAAATGCCAATTTAATATGCAGCTAACTTTAAACCATTCAAAGGCAAAGACAGTTTATTGTAATACTTTTAAAATTAAATTCAAGCAATGCCTCAAAGCTGAAATGCAGAGCTTCTTTTTGTATCACTGCAACTGTGTTTTTTGAGCTGCAGAGGTGTACAAGTTCCTTTTTGATCTAGACCAGGGCTGTTCAACTCAGTCCTGCAGAGCTTCGCTTCAAACCTAATCAAACACACGTGAACAAGCTCATCAAGATCTTCAGAACTACTTGAAAATGACAGACAGGTGTGTTTGATTAGGGCTGCAGGACAGTGGCAGATGAATTCGCAATTTCCTTGGCCTGTAGACTTCCATTGTAAGTGTAAGTGTAATAAGGAGTTGAAATGATTGCAAGCAAGAAAGAACAAACTATCAATGCAGGAGTAGTCAGTTCAGCTCGTGGAGGGCCACTGTCCTGCAGAGTTGAGCCATTGAAGGAGATCAGCTAATCAAGGTCTTCAGTCGTTTGAAAAGTATAAGCAGGTGTGTTTGATTAGGGCTGGAGCTACACTCCAGCAGGACAAAGGCCATTCCGGAGCAGGCCTGGAGATCTCCACATTAATGGATACCATGCGTCCTGTCCAGAGGGTGATGGCATCAGATCTCAGGTGGGTTACCGGAGCGGTGACCTGCAGCACCAGAGTGTAACCGTAATATCTTCAAGCAGGTCATAATATCTCCAGCAGCTATCTGAGGAGTACAGAACGAGCACATGGAAAAAACAAGACGTCGTTTCTCTCGCTTCCTGGGATGGACCTTAGTGGACACTAAAAGCCATTTAGGGAGCGCTGTTTGCATTTTAAGCCTGGAATTTATAACGAGCATCGAAAGCACATAAACTGTGCAATAAGCAAGACACGTTCCCTTGTTGTGGGCAATTTGGACGTAAACCAAGTTCATATAGAGTCCCTGGATCAGCGCCAGCTAGTTTATTGCTGCATCAGAACACTGGAACCAAAATATAACAAGCCTGGTTTGAGGGAAACAGGTTTCTCTCCCGCAAAGCATCAATGACAACACTCTCTGATTCTTTAGCTCAGCATGCCCATATGTTACATGAACCCACATTACATTAATGTAAATATTCTTTAGAAGTCCCTGCAAATGCACAGCTGCAGGAAAGGGGGGCAAATACTTGATGAGGCTTATTTTACAGCAGTAATGTGCAACAGGAATCAAACTGATGTTTTTCCATACATTACATAAGTGTCACCCGCAATGGCAAGACACACTTTCAACCCATTTGGTTATGCTGACCTGGCATGCTTTACAATGTCGTTTTAAACACGGTAAAATGTGTTCAACAGAGCTGAGAGCACTACCCCAGCACTACCCCTCTCAGAATGTTGGCTAATGTTCTGTAAAAGTTCTCTCAAAGTTATCAAAATAACACTCTTGCAGTAACGTTAGTAGTACATTGTAGATTCATATCAAAAATGTTATATTTAAGTTGCTAGTGGAGTGTTTTAAAAACACTACAGAATTAAAAAATGTTTTAATAATGTTCTGATAACCACGAATAAATGTTTATTCTGGACATTTTGAACATTTAAAATAACATCTGTAACATTTTTTAACTTGACAGAAGCATCAGGGTAACGTTCTTACGACCTGAAATTGAGGTTTTTGTCGATCATTTTCAGCAGGAGTGAGTGATGCGCAGCAATTTATGAATGATGGGCAATTGATTTCTGTGGAAAAGCATCTTGGGTAAAAACCTCATGATGTTTGTTGATGGATCAACCAGATACACCCCATCTGGACCAAAGGGCGGCTTCACTGAAGAATCTAAACTATGAGGCCGTTTTGATCGGCAACAGTTTTTTTGATTGACTACATGATTCCCACTTCCACTTGTTTTAAAGGCACTACTGTTATTTTAAAATGTGGAAAACAGTCAAAGGATGAACAGGTGTGTTCAGGGTGAAAAGATTAAATAAAGATTATACAAGTTTAGCCATCTATCCAACCCAAGTATTCCTGAAGCTCATAAACAACCAATAACTTTGGCAGATGGAGACTCCACCTGGTATAAAATGAAGCAGAATCACCTGGCATCTCCAGGGCGGTGAAGAAACATGGCATTCTTTGGAAAATGGAATACTTTGACAATGGAAAACAGGCCCACTGACCATCAAACCGAGAAAACAAACACGGTTTTCTGGAAAATACAAACCGTTCCATCTTACACAAACAGGCCAGGCAGATTTTCCAATCCATATTTTACGAATGCTAGTGGCAGGTCTATTTTTCTCTTTTCTCTCTTCTACACCGAGAAAGTAAATCACAACAACTGGAAACTGCGTCTTCGAAGGTGATATCTGGAAACTTACTTCATTTGCTCTTCCTCTCCAGGCATTCCCATCTCTCTTTTACAGCAGCTGTGACACCCTGAAGACCTGAGGACTGGCTCTTGAGTTCTTTTGGAGGATGAGCGATCTGGTGTCTTGCTCAAACAGTGAAAAGGCAGACAGGGGCTGATGCACAGAGCGGCTGCTAATCAGGTCGTAGCCTGTCGTCTTGATCACGTCAGATGGTCTCTTGGATGGGCTAGCCGCTCTATTGGTTTGCTTTTGAGAGATAGAGTGACGGGTGAAGATGGAGTGACGGGTGGAGATGGAGTGACGGGTGGAGATGGGGTGACGGGTGGAGATGGGGTGACGGGTGGAGATGGAGTGACGGGTGGAGATGGGGTGACGGGTGGAGATGGAGTGACGGGTGGAGATGGGGTGACGGGTGGAGATGGAGTGACGGGTGGAGATGGAGTGACGGGTGGAGATGG
>JAZGTJ010004091.1:19387-32312 GCA_036877575.1 Botia almorhae
GCTGCTAATCAGGTCGTAGCCTGTCGTCTTGATCACGTCAGATGGTCTCTTGGATGGGCTAGCCGCTCTATTGGTTTGCTTTTGAGAGATAGAGTGACGGGTGGAGATGGAGTGACGGGTGGAGATGGAGTGACGGGTGGAGATGGGGTGACGGGTGGAGATGGGGTGACGGGTGGAGATGGAGTGACGGGTGGAGATGGAGTGACGGGTGGAGATGGAGTGACGGGTTCTAAGGCCTCTCCTGAGATCTGATTTGAGAAGAACCTTGTCATGCTCCAGCTCTCAGCAGATACTTCAATCTCTTGACTGTGGTCATTCTTAGAAGCCTTTGGAGAGTTAGAGTTCAGGTCAGCTGTAGAGTTTATTGCAACATCATCAACGGATAATGAAGTAAGGTGGAGTAAGACTCATATAAAGACATGAACCGTCTCCATGCCAAAAGTATTGGCGAAGGTTCTGTCAGTAGAATCTGAGCCCAGGTTAGTATATTAAAGCTGCAAAAATGAACATAAATCAGTTATTGAGCAAGCACAAGAGAGTCTCCTCACCCCATTTCACAACAGTAAGTTTATCATATTGATTTATATTTGAGCTGTCGGGTCTGATTTCCTAGGAAATGCCAGTGTGTGTTCATCTGGCTTCGTGAAGTAACCTGTTATGTAATGTTATGATTCCAGCTTTGAATCTTTGGAGTTATTCTTTCATTTCCTCACTCTACCACATAATGTACCTGTAAATGTCAAAGCACATTAGGGCTGTTTCCAAGACGAACCAAATGACACTGCATGCATGACACTGTTGCATTTCAGCCCACTTAGCAGTAACCAATTACGATCTCACTGTGCTATCAGAACCCATTTGTTGTCTTCTAATGATGGAGTGGCCGAGTGGCTCAACTCTGCATTGAAAACAGTTTCTGTTGACTAAACGCAGCACCAGCGAAGTGGCAGGAGGAGAAACAGCAACAAATGATTCAGTGATCTCGCGCAGGAGTGTGATGCTTGAGCTCACAATTTGGAATGAACAAGCACAGCAGTTGGCTGGCAAAAGGACATTTTAATTGGAGTCTCTGACACATTTTATAATCAGGGGTATTGTGACTTTCACAATAACCACTTGCGTTCTGCGTGCCTCGCCACAATTGTTAATTACGGTAACGTAGGTGACCAAGTCGGTTCTGTTCCGTGTGCTAAATGGGGGTCATTATTGCAGCTTCTTAATTGCTGGAAAATTCGGCCACAGTGCAAAAACAACCGACTGCTAAAAGCTGCTTTATCAGAGCTACTCTGAAAACGTCAGAGTTATATATTTTATATATAACCTTTTTATATATAGTTATATATATATTTATATATATATATATATATATATATAAACACGTTTTATGTATACACTTTTTATAATATAATAATATAAAAATTTTATATATAATATATACATAAGTGTTATTCTAATGAAAGCAAATGTCATATTTAATCATTCATAACCACTGTGGCAATTCAGCCAAATAGCCAAACTGTTATGTCTGCATGACATCGATGGGTACTGAAGTTTATGCAAAATATGATACTCTGCCATCTACATATGGCTTCACATGTCAAAGCCACGAGGGGAGAGGGTGACGGGTTTGTAATGCTCTTGGCATCGTGTTCAACCTGATGATGAGTGTGCAAACTAATGACTCCAACAGACCCTCCTCTCTCAGGCCGTAAATCAACTCCTGGTACAGCTCACCAATTCCTAGAATGCAACTTACAACTAGTAAACTGTGAGCAAAGGTGCGTTCTTCTCTAGCACAGAACATTGGTGAGACTCGAGTTCAGCTGTATACGCAATGTGTTCTGATATATACATTCAGTGAGAGATGCCAGGATCCGACCGAGTCAGATACTGAAGACTGCCTGTGGAGAATTATTCCTAAGCGAGCGCGAAATGCAAGCGGGGAGCCGAGGGGCTCCGCTGAACCCATGTTCTGTCAGAGGACGCCTAACGTGAATAAACATGGGTTAAATGATCTGGCAAACTTAGACAATGCCAGCGCTGTACGTCCTCTAACAACCGCACATATCAGAAGTAGGACACCATGTGTGCACCAACAATAGCATCCTCTCCAGCAGGGTGGCGACGATTGAGCCAGAAGCCTGAATTAGAATCACTATGTCATGCATGTACTGTATGACCCATACGGTTCTTCATAGCGGGGGATAATTATAGACGGAGAGGCAGATTTTGCTGAAAGAAAGGGAGATAGGAGTGTGCTAATGCTGACGAAGGTGGAGGAGGTCAAACGGTTCATTCGAAGGAAAAAATAGAAAGATACCCAAGCCCTTCTTACAATGCACTACGTTTTAAACTCTATAACCTTTAAAATATAAAGATTCTTGTCATGTATTTTAGGAACTACATCTTTAAAAGGATTACAGCTTCATAAATACGCTCCAGTCAAACTTTGGTTCTTTAGCTTCAAAAATAGCTTAAAATAGCAAAAATAGAGCTAAAAGTCTGTTTACATGAGTTTTCACTCAGTGTGAGACAAAGTAATATCAGCGGATCTACTGAGAAACACTCACTGATGTTTGCATGGTGCTTTTTCCACCAAAAACTATTAAAAACTAACTATCATATCCACTTATCCGTGATGTTGTGATTAAACACCCTATTAGACCATATTTGATGAATTGTGAGTTTAATATTTGATCTAAATACTATGGAAATGTACAGCATAGCAGAAATGATCCAACTTACATAAATCAAGCAGGATTAGTGGTGCGCAGCAGGCAGTGAGTCTGTTACACCTGCAGCAAACATTAAATGTCCAAACGTCACCATTGTAAGAGAGAGAGACAGAAATCAATCTGTAATGGTTCTCAGCTGTTATCAATGCACTTCAGTTTATCTACATTTCACACGCTATTGCTTAAGCAAATGCTTGCTCGTCGCATTTCTGGCAGCGTATTAAATTGGTGTGTGATTGTGGCCTCTGGCCAACTCAGGCAGGTTATGACCCCCTGGGGCCCTTTCACCGCATACACTGCAGTCCCCCGTAGGCACCTTTAATTCACTGCCGCATTCGTCACAAAGTTTACCGCATTCAGTCCATAGGTCTAATACTGACCGCTGTGAAGGAAACAGCATGACAGAACATGCGACAGAACATGCGTCAGGGCATGAAATGGCACATTGAGACTACTGCTGAGATATACTACTATCATAACTAGGACAAAAAGGATTGTTTTAAAAACAGTTTTGTTAAAAAACTGAAAATAAAAACAGATTTAGAAATGTAAAACCATAACCTTGCGACACACTGAGAATGTCACTTGCAATGACATGATGCATTTCTATATTGTGTGACGTGTAGTAATTCTATAGCTATATCTGCAATATAAAACCCTCAATTTGTTTATATGTATATAGTACAAATATTCAAAGCTATCCTTAAAGTTAATGACTTTTATGTAAGACACAACCTGGGTAGAACGCTGAGTCATTCATGCAAAAAGTCATCGCTGCGGAATGCGCAACCAGGAGAAAGAGAAACAGCTCTCCAGGGAGAGGAAAGCCGCTCGGAATTAAGTTATTACACGAGTGTTTGCGTTTAGCAACCTGACAGAAGTGCAGAGATGTTTCAAGCTTAAAATGTACTTGACTGCAAAGAAATGTTTTGCAAGAAATGCAAGCATGCAAATGCATTCATCTATGTCTCATTTATGGACAAAAATTCTGAGACAAACAGTTTCCCATGGCAAAACATTTACTGCGACCCCTGATCTGGTGCATCTGTGGAACCCTACTGCTCATGGTGGAAATGATGAATATGCCTCTGTTTTCTCTGGACTTCACTGACCTCTGGTTGCTCCTGGCGATGCTGGATGGGGAGCAAGTTGGCTATGCACGCCGCTTCCAGCACGGCCATGAGGGCAGCTCGGTGATCCGACACCCTGGATTTCTGCCAGACCACAGCCTGTAACAACATGGTAAAACAGGTCAAGTTGTTTTTTGGTCATCCTAAAATAAGACCACCTGTGGGAATGCATGCTCACAAACAGCCATTATCTACCAATCAAGTCTTCATAATAAACAATTATGCTTTGGGAATGTTTGGATATTACAAAAACAACTATCCAGGGAGCAGTGCTTGCAACTGCACAAACCAACACAGTGCTTTGTCGTAGGACCATGTCAGGGCACAGAGAGCCATGTGAACTAGCCATTTTCCAAACTTGTTTTTATCAAAACATGAAACTTGGGCTCTCAGGTCACTGGCAGCGCCAACCAATCACGGCTCTCGTACGGATGTCATTTCAATGTAAGGAGCGCAGTAACGCACATTATTTCACACCTGCGAGTTTTCCTGTCGTTAGCATTTCCACATGCAAGTATATATATCCAAGGTGTTGATTTCTGAAAGCATGCAGGCCGCAGCACACATCTCTGCTATGAAATATACAAAAGTGTAAAGAGATCAGACTAGTAAACAGCTTTTGGAGAAGTCATGAAACCCAATGCAGTATGAAGTGCAAAGTTTGTGATACGAGATATGCCTGGAAATGCTGAGGGCACCAAACGCACGCACACGGCCCTCCCTGATGATCTACAACTGGAATGATATGAATTTAACGAAAGTTAGTAATGTCCCAGCAAGCACGGCCAGATCCACACACTATAACGACACCAAGGTGTTGGCAGACTAAAAGAAAAGTTGTGTATACACAAACATATACCATGTTGCTTGTTATTTTAGGAGCGTGTAGCAGTGATGCATTAGTAGGTTTGGTTCATTTTGCAGTTGCGCTGCTAATTGTGGATTAGAAGCAGTTGAAATGTCCACTTTCTCTTTCTTGTGGGAAAACAAACACAGCTTGAGCTCTAATTGATGACAGACCAGCATCCCTGGACAAACACGTCTAAATCCTGCCCACGTCCAGGCTTTCACCAGAACATGTACAGGTTACTGGATGAAGGATCTCTAACAGTGTGCTGTTACATTGTTTGCATTCATGTGACACCCAAAAATTCATTTATATTCTGTTCTTCATTTCTATTCATTTCAATTCTAAATGTGAATTGTCCTACTGGGCAACTTGTTATCTTAAAAACAATAAAATAAAATTATTATATTCAACATTTCCTTCCTGGGTATTAATAAAGTTCTGGCATTCAGGAATATTTTTTTATTATCTAAGCTGATTAATATCAGGATCACCCAATCATGTATGATTAAAAGCATTAGAGAAATGCTATATTGATAAACAGAGAAGGATTTAAAGTTCTAATTATGATATTAGCACAGTTGATCTCAGCTAGATCTCAGTAAACAGGTAAATGTCAGTAAATGTGGTAAAGCGCTACATTCTCGTGAGTTGTAGAGCTGCGGTATTTGTGGACGTGTAGGGCCACCTTGTGGTCAAATATCTGCCTTCATGCAAAAGTTTATGCACTAAGAGTAATAAAAACAATTGTGCACTAAAAAGTACATGACAGGGTTCCACACCATTTGACCACGACCTTCCAGTCGTTTAAAATGACTTAAAGGCTTTTAAAAACAAATTGCAATTTCTAGTTGATGAAATATTCTAAAACTGAGCAGAACAAGTAAAATCGTACTTTCAATTTTAAAATTACAATTCCAGTATTTAAAAATTGTGTATATTTTAGTGTCTAAATTTGAAAAGATTCCTTGCCAGTTAGGAAAATTGGTCAATAAAGATAGTGTGCTTCAAACGTACTGTCTCAGACTACATATTTACATGTGTAGTTACACATTTAACAATAAACTAAAAACACTAATAAATGTTAAGTCCAAGAGTGATCTAAAGTTAATATCTACTCATCAGGAAAGCAGAAACTCTCTCATAACGTACCTTGTTATGACTCAACGTGATTCTTTATTTGGGTTTATATATAGTGTCAGCACAGAATAGTGACAGTTCAGTGTGTATCCTAGGAAGAAAAGTATCATGTAAACATTTAGGACTGAACCATTTAGATAACTAGTGGTCACAAACCTGTCATCCTCACAGCTCACGTCACGCAAACCGCAGTTTAGCGCGCTATACAAAGAAAACCAAATAAGCAAATAATTAATTGTAATTAAAAGTACTTTATCTTTTACATTGCAATGAAACAACACGTCGTTTGTCCACATACATTCCTACCTTGTGGGAAGTTAAACAAACCATTTAAATGTGTCCAAAAAGTTCATATGAAAAGTGGGACTCGCGCATGTTTACACGGTTCATTTCGCTGGGCGATTAAATGACGTAATTCTAGTTCTCGACATTGATTGGTGTGTTTTCTATCCATTAAGGAATAGTTATTTTGTTAAATTGTATATATTATTATATTTATACCATATTGTATTTCATTCACCCATTTGTTTACTTACTTGTGATCATTTTATTATATTTCATTACCTTTTAATTTCGCGCAGTGAACTTGGGCCGTGTGGGGTTTATAAAGGTTCTGCGACAGTGGGCCATTTTATGCATTTGGCAGACGCGAGGTTTGCATTTCCTTTCAGTTGTAAAAATGATGTTGCAGAATTTAATGCAACGCGCATCATGATTCATAGACGTTTGCTGCAGCGGTTCAGTTTTGGCTGCAGCCTGCAGAACGAGGCGGGCAACATATTTCGGCTCCAGTGGGCGTGGTGAACTAATCTCGCGAGGTTTGCTGTGCTGATCTCGTTAGCCTGTGCGCTAGCGGTGTGTGTGGTGAGTGAACCCGCAGTAAGCGCAGCGGAGGCCGGCAGCGCTCCAGCCTGCTCAACCCGAACGCAAATAAGGTACCGTTACACACCTCTAAATGAAGCTCATTCATCCTCGCGGGGCTTTATGAACTGACTGGCGCCGAAAAGGGCGTTATACGAATGATTTTGAAAAGCTTGTGTTGATGTTTGAGCTGTTTTTTGGAAGTAGAGCGAAACAAAAGCAACTGGTGTTTGTTATGAAAGCAGCTGACGCAAAATTAAACGCCCTCCTTATAAAACAGCCTCTTTGTAAAACAACAGACTGCTGGGGGACACGTGTTGAAAGAGTGTTTTGCATGTGTTTGGAAATGAAGAGGACAGTGAGTTGGGCAGAAATATGACAGTGTTTGTAATGTAGCTGTGTTGCTAACTGTATCTGTGTCATAGACTGGTTTATTTTGTGCAGCGGCTGTTGTAAAGTTAACAAACATATGTATAATATCATATATAAGAAGTCTTAATGCGAATGCTTTGTCTGCTGTCTTTCTTCTGTTTATGAAACTATTTTTTGTCGTCGTGTTGTTTCATTGCTTATTAAAATATAGTGCGTGTTTTCATGTTCGGTCATTGGGGAGTTATTTAGGGAAGGTTTGTCTGTCAGTTATTATTGAGAGATTGTTGACATGATTGGGGGGGAAAGAAGACTTCAGTCTTTGACCTGATCTCTGTGCTATGTTGCATTTACTGTCAGTGAGTAAATCCTGGCCTTTTGTCTAAATGTAATCTTAGTCTTATCAGATATCAAATAGCAAGTGTTATGATGAGTGAGGAGAAAACAAGATGACCGAAATGACTTTGTTGACAAACCCTGAGATGAGAGAAACTGCTGAAGAAGCAATAAAACTGTTTATTAGGCTGCGTTGGACTTTTGATTTTTAAACGACAGCCTGAACAGCTTGTTGTGACCGATAAACCAGTTGAAACTATGAAAAACATTTCTGATTTGTTTATAATTTCCCTAAGTTGCTGGTTCCGTCAGCTGCTCCAACACACTGGCCTCAGGCCATCCCGTTGTTGTTGAGCCCTGTTCAGATAAGTGTTAGCTGACGTGAACTGTAAAACATCAGGGCGATGTTTTATTATAATTAATCACCCTATTGTAAGTGTGTGACATACTTTTGTTGGCATGGACAAGACCTCATGCAAATCTCGTATCAGTATGGTTAATGTGGATGTTTACATCACGACTGCACTATGTAGAATTGTTGTATTCATTTGCCTATAAATATTACAACATCATTTGAACACTGTAGAATTGTTGAATTATTTTAGTTTAAATTCCTTCATGTATTGAGACAAGCCCGTGACATTTTGCGCTGTTGTTGTTTGTCTCTCCTGACAGAACACAAGATGAATGTTGGCGTGGCACACAGTGAGGTGAACCCGAACACGCGTGTGATGAACAGTCGGGGGATATGGCTGACTTATGCTCTCGGTGTCGGAATGCTTCATGTTGTCCTGCTGAGCATTCCTTTCTTCAGCGTTCCTGTTGTGTGGACCCTCACAAACGTTATTCACAATTTTGTAAGTGTGCCCTGTTAAATATTCCACCCCGTTTCCCAAGATTCCCTGTCTTTGGGTTGTAATGTTTCTCAGCCAGTCACCTTTGGCCATTCAGACCTTCTTCTCAGACGTCTCCGGGCAGCTGTTTCAGTCATACAAGACCGAGTCCTATCTGCTGGAATGGGGAAAGACGGATAGCTATGAAATCGCTAGCTAAAGTAACAACAAATAAAAATTTGTTTACATTTATTCCAAGGCGACTTAACTGCGGCATCTTGGTAATTCTGTAATTTTTGGATGCGTCTCAATGACTGATTCTTCCTTAGCAGTTAGTGTGCCATTGTTATGCACTCGCTCGACTGGCTTGAAAAAAGAATCAAGATCAACAGCATGACATCATCGCCCAAGTTGAAGCTCATTGGCACATGATGATGTGTCATGATGATGTCTGCACCACTGTGATAAAAGAAGCTATTCAGATGGAAACTCTAGAGCTTCTGTTGTCTGGACACAGAAGTCAGGTTTAGGAAGCTTCTAGAAGGAGGATGGGCCTGAATCATTGTTTCCTGCAGAACGCTGTTTCTGAAGCAGGGGAGCCCCTTTCAGATGTTTTTCAGAATGTTACGTGTGTTTGGAGTTTGACTTGACTCCACTCATCTTGCTGTCTTCCCACAGGGTATGTATGTGTTCATGCATGCAGTGAAGGGTACACCGTTTGAAACGCCAGACCAGGGCAAGGCGAGGCTTCTCACACACTGGGAGCAGCTGGACTATGGCGTGCAGTTCACATCATCTAGAAAGTTCTTTACAATCTCACCAATTATTTTGTAAGTTGTTTCTTTTGTAATGCTTTGCACTTTCAACTATTTTAAAATGTGCACTATTGTAAATATTATAGACATCGATTAGCATTAGTTGCGAAAGATGTGTTTTGTCATTTCATAAAATTGATATTTTCTACTTCAGATTCTAACTGAAATGTCCGTTGAGGCTGTCTGTTGGTAAAGTTACTTTATCACTTGGCCTTGAGTAGCTTTCGTATAGTTCAACCAGTAGAGCGAGCATGGGTTCGATTCCCAGGGAATGCATGTACTGATAAAATGTAAAACATGAACGCACCGCAGGCTGCTTTGATAAGCATATGCATTTACATACATACAAATGTATGCATTTGGTTTTATAACTTGTTTTGTAACACTTGTGATTATTGTCTTTGCAGATATTTTCTCGCCAGCTTTTACACAAAATATGACACAGCTCATTTTGTGATAAATACAGCTTCCCTTTTGAGTGTTCTCATTCCAAAACTGCCACAGCTCCACGGGGTCAGAATCTTTGGAATAAACAAGTATTAAACCTAGTGTTCAGAGGGAACAGGTCGACTCCGAGCTGTTGTCTGATACGGGAAGGAAGATAACCCTTTGTACTTTGTACCACAGTTGTGTACACTTAGCAGTTTTGTACAGTCAGTGTAATTGTGAGTCGTCTTATTTGATATATCTTGAGAAAACCACCGTAGGGATATGTTAGAAGGACAATTTCACAAGCATTAATAACTTAAAATATTTAATGTGTTTTTGTTAGTTGTTTTGTGTTCCTCGTTGATCTGGGCTGGCCCGGGTTTCATGGTTAAGTTTTTCTTTATTTTCTTTTGTTAATTCGTTTTTTGTTTGTTCAGATGTGTTCACAACACTGAAACACTAAGATTAATGCTTTTACCGTCATTTCACATTTCTAAACACATTCTTTAATGATAAAAGGTGTTTTTAAAATCCTTTAAAAACCATGAAACCATTTCGCTGGTTTTTGAGTTTTGCTAATCATTTGTTTATTGTTGCTTCGTAGACAAATAAAAACTCATTTTGCATGATTTCCAGAGGGGTATTTCCTGAGTCACAATAGTGTGTATGGTTTTATATTTAGGTTAATGTCTTACATCTTTAAAGTGGCAATGAAAAATGTATTAATAACAAAACTTTGGTATTTACGTTATTAATTGCTTACATAATAAAGTCAACATGAAATAAAAACTGACCCTGATTTACTTCATAGCTATCTGTTTTTTCCAGCCCACTCCCTTCCAACCACCTGGTTCCTTTCCAAGACAATTCCTGATTAATACAGTTCTGCTCTATATAGGGCAGGTTATTTCATTTTGGGAGAATGTTGTGAATGTTATTTCATGTTGGCTTTAAACCCAACAGTATGTAATGGTGAAACTTTGGATTATTACCAAGTTTAGGCAAATTGTCCTTTGTTTCTTTGGTCTTAACTTGAAGCTGAAAAACTGTAACATAGCCCATCAAAATATCTGTTTCCTTCCACCGACTTTCTTGTCTTTTGACAAAATCTGAAAAGGTTGAATTGTGCCATTTGTTTATTTTTTCTTTCGTTTTCAGAAGAGGTGTGGACTAGTTTGTTATGTGCTGTATGACATGCTGCAAACAAATAAACTTTGCAAAGTATTAGAAACCTTGTTGTTTCATGCAGATCATGTTTTGTCACATCAACCATTAGTAAAAGTTATGACACACCTTATCTGAAGAAATGAACACTTATTTTAAAGCAGACAACGATGCAGTTTTCTTCTCATACTTTTTATTATGGTCCTTTAAAAAAAATGAAAACTAAAAAACAATTAAAATGCCAGTTTTAATATTGTATTAAATATCTACTAAGAACAAATAAAAAACAATCACTTTTTATGCAAAGCCTCACATGTGCTTAGCATCACACCTTTAAACACTTCAAAGCGATGATTTAAATCTTTCTGGCAATGAATTTTATACTTGGTTCCCAAAGCCCCATCGGCAGAGGGAGTTCCATAGAACACTCGGTTTATTCTTGAGTGGACCAGTGCCATTGCACACATCACGCACGGCTCTCTAGTGACGTACAGGTCATATCCGGTACAGATGTATGGCAGGCCGGTTTCTTTTGCACTGACAGTTTTGCAGGACTCTTGGCTGCTACAGCGACAGGCCGGAAATTTGTCGTAACTGTAGGCGCCACCTCCCTGCCCACGAGCCACAAGATCAATACACACCATGACAGCATGATGGAGAGGATGAGATTCATTCTTACAGTCATGAGCCACAGCCACAATCTCCTCCGATTCTGGATCGACAATCACGGCACCCACAGCATCCAGTCCCATTTC
Organism: Botia almorhae; assembly: GCA_036877575.1. Lineage (NCBI taxonomy): Eukaryota > Metazoa > Chordata > Actinopteri > Cypriniformes > Botiidae > Botia > Botia almorhae. The sequence continues at coordinate 30,802 of JAZGTJ010004091.1, forward strand.
CTGTCCCGACCGTGCAGCCTGGATGGCCACACTCATGTACTCTTGAATCTTAGCTTTCTGAGCGGCAGTGAATAACTGACCTCTGAGAGCTGACGTAACTGTTTTATCCTCATGAAAAGATGTGGGCCAGTGTTTGCTAGCTTTCTCAAACTGTGGTCTGGTGAGCGGAGGTGTGGCTGGGATTTTAACGAGAAAAGGCTCTCCCAAACCACTGGAGTCAAAGGACTGTGAGGGAAACAGATTGACGAGTGCAACCGCTTTGTCATCTGTCACTTCGTGCACGTCCCTGACCAGGCACACAATGACCTCCAAAGGATGAGGGCTGCTTCTGTCTTTGCAAGCTCTAACTCTTTTAACGTGCTGGAGACCGGGTAAAGGATAGATCAGGGAAAGTTCTTTGACCAGGCGAGATGTTGCTTTTTTCTCAATGATGGGTGCAGCATAGGCTGATAACAGCTCAGTGTCCTGAGACTGCTCATCAGAGAGAACAGGAAGAATATCCCAAGAATCCACATCATATCCATCCATTTCCTTCCTCCGTTTGGCCTCTGGCTCCATCTTGTTCCATACAGTTATAGATTGTCAATGTTTTCTTGATGCCATCTGTGAAAGATACAGTACAGTAAGTACAGTACAGGTTATACTGAAAAGCAGTAAACAAAACCAGATCAACAATGATTGAGAGTGGAGTGTAATACTTCACCCTTGTACTATTGCTTACTATTGCTGTTTTAAATTGTATTATTAACGTTATTAAATGTTATGACTTTATGATTTTATAATTACACATGGACTATTTAAACATTTATCACAACACATGACACAGTAAATCAAATATTGTGTAAAAATATTTCATGACTAAAAGTTGTTTAAAATTGTATCCAACAGTTTAAGCAAAGTATTCCTAGAAACACATAAAGGCGTTAGACAGTTACCTTATTTTAGAGGATGTTACGGACAAAAAAATATAAAATGCTAATTGTAAAGCGACGCGAAAATGATTTTGTGAATGAATCTGTCAGTATATAACATCTCTCTACCCCATGTGAGTGTCTGACCTTCCTGTATTATCAGCCCGCGGAAACCAAGAACATCTACATAGTTCCTATATTGTTTATTTTGTACTAATCTGCCATCTCTAAAACATTCTTTAACATATTCATTCAACAACATATATTTAGATATGAACCACGTGGCACTTTCTTTATATACAATTCATAATTTACGGTTTAAATAAATCTAGCGGAACCCACCTGATGTTTGGCGGAACAATTTATGGGTAACACCACGTTACATGCAGGGTCTTGAATAGAGCATTAATAAAATGCAAGTTGATCGGTGTTTTTTTATTTTATTTTTTAATTCATAAATTAGCTGTGATTTGGTAGTTTTTGGTCCGACCAAATTTAAGCGTATAAGACCAGCATGATTGCGAGAGTTTTGACTGGACCGGTTCGGTTCTGTATGAAGCACTGTGTGTCTGTCAGTAGAGGATTCGCTGCAGATCGGCC
>JAZGTJ010004092.1:0-32309 GCA_036877575.1 Botia almorhae
AAAATCTCTGCCAGCGTCTCAGGTAACATCATCCCGCGGCCTATAAATCCAGAGGTAACGCTTCAACAAGACCCCCTCAAATATTTTTGAAAGAAATATTTGCTTTTTCCACAATGAAAGCGTGACGCGAGAGCATGTGGTTTGGATTACGGTAAATCGAAACCGTTTCGCGGCGTCTCAGGAAACCAGGAGGGAAGCGGACGGTTTCTGCTCCGCGTCTGAAACGCTCCTCGCAATCTGTTCACCATCACTTCACACTTATGTCTCTGACTGCGGTGAGATTTGTAGGTCAGGCTGTGGTCAGTGCCAGGAGACGCATCAAAGCCGTCAAACCAGCTCACTATAAGAGCACTGAGACAAGCACAGGGCGGTAGAAACATCTTTAACATCGTTAATGAAGGGAACACGGGTTCAAAACAGTGTTTACTACACTTGTATTCTTCCTTTCGCTACCAAATTTTCAGTAAGGGTTAGGTTAAGTTGTAGGGTTAGTAACGGGGTATAAAATATACAGTTTGTACAGTATAAAAAAACATTATGTCTATGGAATGTCCCCATTAAACATGAAAACCCATGCATGTTTGTGTATGAATAATAAACTGTGTTGTGTGTGTGTGTGTGTGGAGAGGAGGTAAGTGGAGGATGCTGTGTGTCTGGTGGGTTAGAATAGATGTCAGTGTGATTTTTAGAAACAGTATGACACAGCTCTCAGTGAGGGCCGAGCCTGCTGTGATGTGCTCCACTAATTAAAGACAGCACTGCCCCCGTGGGGAAATTCACACACACACACACACACACACACACAGTTGACACGGTCCATGTTAAGTTGGGCTCATCAGGGGCTAAATTAGAACTAGGTGCTGAAAAAACACAGTACAGTTCCTGACTTAAGCTTCTGAATTACCACGTTCATCTGACACACACACTGATACACACACACTGACACACACACTGACGCGCACACACACAGTCTGAGTAAATCTCAGCTTTGTGTTGGTTGTGCCATTATTATGGTCCTGATGCAAGCGTAAATTCACAAATAATGAATAAAAGATTACATTTAAATGTAATATTATCATAAAAAGTCTAAAATACACACAACTGTGAGACTAAATGGCACACTGTTGCTCAACTCCAGAATATTAAACACTGCGCTTCCATTCAATATAAAAACCCTTGAATCAAGGCACATAATAAATGCCTTCACAGTCATACAAAGAATCATTATTCTTCAAAGAAATATCAATAGTCCAATTCTCTGTTAAATCCACAGGATTTGTGACATACAGAATTCAGACTCATCGGCAAATGAGGCGTTGGCTTGGAAAGGTCGTGACCTCATTAAGGTAAAGGTTACAGACACTGAGGTCAAGTAAGGAGATATTCCACATTTCAGAACGGCTAAACTCAGCTTCTCTTATTAAAGTCTATCTGACAGCAACTTTCATAGGGCAGAGAGAGAGAAATACATAAAGAGAGAGAGAGAGAGAGAGAGAGAGAGAGAGAGAGAGGCAAATGGCACAAAGCAAGATGTCATGCTCTGACCTCTGGTTCTGAATGTCCATGTCATCTTTATACTTGACAGATAAGTTGCCGCCCCTGGAGATCCAGTCTAAAAATAGACTGATCTTAGATCTGTTTCCTCACACACTCTTTATGTGAGTATGGTGCAACCATTACGAGCTTTTGTGTATTTACATGTCTGATGTCAACTTGTCCAAATTCCTTTAACTTTATAATTAAAAAACACTGCAAAACCAATTAACTTTAAGCCAATCACCTGAGCTTTAAATGCCATGTGACTTATCACCCTGGAGACACGAAAATGACATCACATGGCTGATTGTGCAGTACAATGCCTCCCACTAAAGAACAAAGTTCTGGTAAAAGATCTACTTCACTATAATGGTCATTTGGTAATACGTTTGACTGGCTGTCAATGAGAGATGCTTTTGCCTCCAGGCCAACACGATCACGCTAATCAACCAAATCTTAAACCTTTACGAAAAAGGTTTCCCATAATAAACTCAATTCTTTCCATCCTTTCCAAAACAAAGCCTACTAAAGACAACCGCGTGCATGGCTCAATAATAACACACTTTGGTTTGGCACTAGCCTAGCACTGCAGCCCCATCGCGGGTGAACTTTTGGAGCAAAACCACACCAACAGCGAGGACAGAGAACAATCTGACCAATAAAGAAGTGTGTGTGCCAATTAAAAAATCAACCGCAGGAGTGATAAATGTTGCTACAGGAAATAAGCATCTTTTACGTGAACACAACCAATGCAAGTGTATGTTAGCAAGACAGACAGACCGTCAGATGCGTGTTCTCCCTTTTGGGTTGCTGTGTCTGCAGGGTGGATGATGATGTCATCAGACAGCGTTTTGTTCGCACGGTTTGTCTAGCACAGTTGTTTTAATGCGGCTAATCATGATAATTGCTGTGGCGTTTGTTGCTGTGTGTGCGCCTGTGTGAGGACCGCTTACTGCCTTGTCACAACATTTCAGTAAATGGCATTTAAAGAAAGCACATGTAGCTACAGTATTTATAAAACGCTATAGAATTCATGTCACTAAGAAATAAAAATGTATTTACTTTCTTGCGAAAGGGTTCCTTTTCTTATTGTGAACGATTCTTTAACGCACAAAAAAATATTTTCGTAACCTTTTAATGAAATGAAATAAAATGGCCCCGCCCCTAAAATGTATTTTCTTTTCGGCTGACGTCAGCATGGCCTCTTAATTTTTAACTCCTGTCATACAAAGACTTTACGAGCCAATCAATAAGTGTAGGTAGAACTAACTCCCACCCAACATTTGTTTAATAATACATTTATTTACCATTTTCAAACCATTAAAAACTAATGTAAAATGACGTAATTATAAGATTTGCATACTATTTTGAGATACATTAGACACTGTACTGTGGTCGACGTGCATTTATTGGCTTACTATAATGTAATTGGTCTTTCACTTCGTAGTTTTTATTAATCAATGGTCAATATTTTATCAACTCAGAAGACGTAAAACTTTGTTAATAATATTGCTGCGTTGCGGCTATTTCCCTCAGGGAGCGCAAATCTATAGACGCAGCGGTATTCAGAATCAAACACTGGTAAAATAGCTAATGGCGTTTTAAAATGTGTTTTGTTTTTAACTTTCTTTAATCGTTTACATCAGAGGTGAGGTAAAAAAGACGTTTAAATCTTTAAAAATAATTTTGATCTGTTTTAATTCAATTCAAATTCAACGTTTATCTTTTGCAGTATGTTCACTTTTCCCGTATCGTAATGTGCGGAGTTTGTGAAAAGTAGTTTTGACTCCGTATTAACACTTGTGGAGAAATCACCCACACGAATGCATCAATACATACATGCATAACATATCCGGATGCTTAATAAAAACCGCGCACAGACAATTCAAGCTCAAGTACATCCTATCGCACAGCAAATAAGTGCTTCGTTAACTAAATGAACTACAACAAAGTCTATCAATGAATCTAGCACACGTTCGCGATCGCGACACGAGATGTACAACAGCACAGAAAGCGTCAGAAAGCAACTTACCAAAGATCAGGGACCGCGCGCTTGTAGACATCGCGTCTCCGGACTGCACTGAGAATCCCACACAAACGTTTCCTTTGGTCCTCAAAACAAGCACATTGAGTCATTGAAAGGATCTCTCAGTTTTGGTCCGAAGATAAACAGAGCGATATCACCACCGCAGCATCTCCGAGATCTCCAAACGTCCCCGCGCTCCTCCAGAAACGCCCGTTTTCTCCGCGAAAGGTGCCCGAAGAAACGAAGTTCACATCGACTTAGATGCGTATCTGCGCTCTCCCTCCTCCTCCTCCTGCTCCTGCTTTGTGTATGGAGGCACCGCGGGCTGCTAAAGGTGTGTTAGGAGATGTGGGGACCTCTGCAGTTAAAGGAGAACGCATTCTTACGGGACATGCAGATAGACGATCGCTGAGTGTCACAGTTTATGAAAGACCAACTTTAATGACCAGCTTTTCACGAATTTACGTCATCCACAAACGCAGTGCGTTTACGTCAAAATGATGAATATATGGCAAAACTAAATGTGTTTTTAAAATTAACAAGTGATAACAAGCTTTACTGTTTTGCAATGCTGTATATTTTATTAATCATTTAAATGATTCGCCTGTAGCGTTATCTGTTAATTAAACAAAGAAAGGAACATTTTGTAAGAGATAAAGCTCTAAAGTTAATAGGTGACAATGAAAATTATATTTACTCACCCTCACGTTTTCCAAAACCATATGCTGGAACACAACAACGAGCAATTAGAAAAGAAAACATTGAAAGTAAAGTTAGCTCATTATATTCCTTATTGTGCTAACTTGTTCACCTAACAGCTATTATGAAAACATGATCACGTCAGAAACGGTAACTGTTTTGCACCACGACTGGAGGAAATATAATATGTGGATTATTGAACTGACATACTGAACTAAAGCTTTTGTGACAACTAGCTCCGGTTCATCATCATCTGTGCATTTCTGACCCTTAACATCAGAGCACTATGAACTCTCTGATTTCAAGCACACATGTCCTCAGTTTCTCTCAGAAGCAGCAGGTTTAGTTTGTGTGTGTACAACTGCAGCATTCTGAATGCATCTGCGGTGATGCAACCAGCAAATGGCTTTGCGTTAGAATGCATTATGTATTATTTTTAGTTGCGAGAAAAACTTCAAAGACTAACCGTGGCCTGTTTCTCGTCTGATTATTCATAAAAAGGAACGCTGAAGGAGGACAGGACTTATCGCCATGACCTGATTGCACACGCCAAATCCACTGAATTTTCATAAAAGTCGCATATTTTGGCGCATGCAGAGGGGTGTTGGTCTGGAAATGGATGCTTGTGGCTCTCAAACAGGGGCAAGAGATTCAAGCATTGTTTATTGACTTGTGGTATAGCCAACCGCCAGAAGTACAATATATTTCCCAGCGCGATCGATCGACTATTTTAAGTTCTGAAGATTGAGGACAAAGTTCTCGTTGCCATCATTAATTCATCACCGCCTCCGTTACGAGGCACTCAAGTTCAGCTACTAAATTTAGGTCAGACAGAAAGAAAATGTCTAAAAACAAAACGACCACGTGTTCCAAACACAAGGATTGCGGAGTTCTTTTAGAACACACTGAGGTCACTTCATTATTCATTTAAAACTTTAAAACAATCCATTAACCTGTTCATTCAATTCCAAGACTAGAAAAAAATCAGAAAATGTTCCAAGACAAAAAAAAAGGTGGCCATAAACAACCAATGAGAGCTCAGCTGTACATCGAAACGAGCAAATGAGCTTTCTTTATGAAATTACTGACAACAATTGCACATTACAGGAAGTATATAGACCACGACCCTTTGCTCAAAGCTTCTCCGGTCTTAGCTTATTAGACTCAGAACTAACGCGCCATTGCACCAGAGAGATCGCAGTAAATCTGCAAGCTCTCTACGGCTGCAAAATACCCATAATTCAACAGTAAGTGTTCATTCATCAAACTATTCAATTAATGCCCTTCTCTGAGAGCATAGCAATGATGAATCAAGATCCTTCTTCTCTAAATGTTCTTCTCTCCTGAACCGGAATTGGGAATATGATTCTTTTCCGTGGATTGTCCAATGCGCTCCATCTTCACGGCATGTGGTCTTGCAGTGATGAATAATCGGAAGTCTGCAGCACATTCTGGAAGCGCAGAGGCTTTGATGGTACTGGGTCATCTTTATATCGTCTTGATTCAGTCTGAAGGCACAATCAGAAGATAGCCATGAAGTGGCTGCCTGGAAGATCAGAGTGAATCAGGGCTTTTATGGAACACTCTTGGAACGTAATGGCTCCTAAAAGACTTCTTGAGGACAATGCAACCTCAATAGCATCAGGAACACCAATCAAATGAAAGGAAAGCCCCCAAATCCAAAGCTCTGCGATTCGATTCCTTTCAAAGATAGAGTCTATTTCCTCAAAGGGGTGAAAAAGAGAGGGAGAGACAACTGATGATTGCGGTTCTAAAACACAGGGGGTTGTCCTGCTGTCTACCGCCTTCATACACAGCATCCAAACTAAATTGGAACCTATTAAATGACTGACCTTAGAGCTGAGAGAGGACCCGTGATGCCTTAAAATACTGCCTATATAGACAGCTACAGATGTCAGTAAACGGAAGCCTTCTCCAAGCCTCTTTCTCAGAAACAGATGTCAGTCTGTTATCTGTATATATATTAAACATTATTTATCTATATAAAAGAGTGAATAGAACACATTTCAAACATATCATTGTGAATACGGTTAGCGCACACACACATACAGCATTTTAAGCTGTAAAGTTTTGCATCAAGAAAATTAAGGTCATTAGGATTTTTTTGCATTTTGTTGTTTTCATGCTAATTACCCTCATTCTCATTAACAAAAAATGTGATTCATGTGATAAATTAATAAAAACAGCATGTAAAAACATTGACAGAATTATTTCCAAAAATAACACAAGGTTTTGCGCTAACATTAACAGACAGGTTAACCAATTTTTTGTTACTAATTGGTAGGCATGTACTGTACATCAGCCCACACACACACAAATCAGGTTTTCATACACAAAGCTCCAGCAGTGCATTGTGGGAAGCAGTGAGAGATCCCAGATCATCAGACAAACCTGTCTTAACTGACAGGCACATCAATCTCTCAGCGCACGCATGTCGTTGGTTAAACTGGGTTATTTAAATTCATTAAATACTGCAACAGTGTGAACTGCCAACATCATTAGACTTGCAGATGATGTTGCAGCACTGGTCCTCTCCTAATGACCACAGATTTTACATCTTCTAAAACAGCAGGAGAATATTCCACCCGCACGCTGTGTACGCTTGCCAGCTGAAATAGTGATAAGTTAGTTGGAAAGGAGGGGAGAGAATATTATTTAATACAGAAGTGTCCAGTCCTGCCTCCTGGAGGCCTGCTGTCCTGCAGAGGTTAGCTGTAAACATACTCTTACAGAAAAAACACATGAATTTTCCATGTGATCACATGTAGACAACATCAAATCCACATGCAAGAAACACATGTAAAACGCACATGGTCTTGGAACATTTTCGTGTTAATCGCAGGTAATTTTCCATGTTAAAACCCATGGACCACATGTGAAACGTGTTTTGACGTGTAAAACATGTCATCGCATGTGATTTTATAGGTTTGTACATGGGAATTTACATGAGATTCACACAAGTGTACCAAAACCACACGTTTCGTGTTTCAAATGAAATTCATGTGTTTTTTTTATAAGAGTAACACACCTACACCAGCTAATAAATATTATCTGGATGAATTACAGTCAGGTGTGCTGGAGCAGGGCCGGAACTAAACTCTGGCAGGACAGTGGGCCTCCTGGATCGGGATTGGACAACAAAATATATTGGTGTAACCCAGTCAGATGAGCGCTCAATTCTTTCAGTAATTTTTGTGGTGTTTAATTATGATTTTCTTGTACAAAACAGACATTGATTAGCACACTGTACATGCTCACTGTAGGGAAGGGACTTTTTTACTGTAAGTTTTTACCTATTGGGGAGATCGTACAGGTAAATACAGTAAAACAGTAACAATATTCATATGGAGAATGACTTATGTTAAATTATTACACACTATTGAGTGCACACAAATGAAATAATACATGAATACGTTTTTGACATTCTGAGATGTATCATGAGGGAATCGTCTGCTGGGGCTCTGTACAGAAATCTGATTAATTCCTGACCTCTCGTGCTGTTTAATGAACATGCGTCATGCGTTTTAATGGCTGAAAGACGTTCGGTTATAGAGGACAATGAACCGCTGACCCAAATTTTTGGTGAAAATAGCTCAGAAACTCCCGCGAAGCGCCGCGCGGGACCCCTGCATTGCATCCGAGTATGAGGGATGTTACACTTCTCTGATGACTCAATACAATAGAGACTAAAGCTGCCAGGCTCAGTGCAATTAAAAGTGCCATTCGTTTCAATACCCCTGCTGTTCGAATAAACAAAAATAATTTCTGCACATTTAATGATTTGAAAATGAACAGCTAAAACAGATTCAGGCAAGTATAAATCCTGTGTTTAAACTGCAAAACTGAGTGTTGCTTATAGCATGCAGTACTGAGTATGTACTGCATACTAAGTGTATGTGAAACAGTATGTGTATGGCTAGTTTGCATTCTTAATCTAATTTGTGTAAATAATGTTTACATAATGAGTCTAGAACTGATGATACTATGTTTCTGGTTTACTCTGGAAATGGAAGGTCAGGTGCAATGCATTGTGGGATTGAGAATGCCTGATCAAAGGTCGAGGTATGGCTGCCTAGCATGGTCAGGTTAACACCTGATGGAACATGTCGTAACTACATCATGTGGTTCTAAAATGCATTAGAACCTCCATTGACAATCACTCAAATATGAAACAAAACATAACTGAGAACTCAACATAGTCTCACGAGATATAAAAGAGCCACATCTGAGCATTACAATTTTTCTCTGGTCCGATTCTTCAGTTACAACTGCCTACCGCAAATCACTTCGAATTGGTCCAAATATTACACCGTGCTAGTAATACCGGCCCTCATGTACTCACATCCACTCTCACAGATGAGATTTGAGATGATAGCTCTCCTCCAACCAAGAGACATAAAATGACCTGCATACAGACAGTACAGTAAACACAGACAAGCAGACCAACAGCAGTGATACACGAATCTGATTTTACCTCTTTCCTCTGTGAGACGGAACAGAATTGATTTTTCTGAGACAGACTGAAGACTCTAATGGATGTCAGCAGTATTTTATCTGCTAACACCACGACTATACCACAACACAGCAAAACAAGAAGACTCCTGTTTGAACCAGCAGAGCTATCTACACTGTAAGTGCCTCGATCTCAAAACTCAATCTACCGGGTGGGTGAAAAGTAACTAGGCCTTAAAAATTGCCTAAAAACTCGTAGTATCACTGGAGTCATGATAAAAACACTGTCTTAATACACAATAGTAAATAGGATTTCATATTTCCTGCATCAATAGTACAGGCATTGGCCATGAGAGGTCTCAGCTATATCCCAAACGACTTCCTTCAGAAGACATTCCATCCCCTGTGGGTTCCATCTCCGGGCGTTTGAGGAAACTGGTTGACGCCATTGGCACTTACATTGAAATGTAAAGATTGTTTGTCCGCAACAAACAAATGTGAAACTTCACAACCAATCAGGAGATATTTGACTTAATATTCTATTGTGGGTAGCCAGATTTTGGACCAATAAGATTTCAGGACCCTCAAGCACCTCAGTATATCTTACAGGTAATACATCTTTTTAAAATCTATTGTATTGCTAGTATTGTCGCAACACTTACAATGCTAACGTTAAAGCATCAAAAGTTGCATAATAAGCAGCTTAAAACGATGCTTATTTCACAGGTGGAGCAAGTAATTATGTCTGATGTTAAATGTCTGCTGGTTCTGCATACATTAACTATATAACGTCACTCTAATATTACTGATTTTTGAGCATCATGACAGTGTGTTTGATGGAAAATGAAGGCTGGAGATAGACACAGCATTGTAACTGATCTGACTCACATTCTGAAGGTCTGGCTCCAACATAATACCAGGAGTCACCTTGAAGCTCAGTTTACTGTGCAGCTGCACTGTGGAGAACTCGCTGCGAGTGCAAGACTGATGCAGCGTTACACATCTGCCCGCATCATGAGACAGTGATTATACACAATACACACAATGCATGTAAAAATGCATATTTTGTACTGCAATAATTGTGTCTAGACCTGCAAAATCATGCTGGTGCACCAGGTTAAAGCTGGTGGACCAAGGAGAGCTTGCTAGTTAAGCTTGTTTAAAGCCTGGTGAACACACCAGAACACTATGAGGTCATGCTGCAGACCAGCCTCCAAAACACAACTTATGCTGATCTGTTTAGCAGGAACTGTATCATTCAATGGCAAACCTAATCAATAGATGCAATTATATTGTCTGATATTGTGTATGTTTGGGTATCACAGAGAGCACTGCATCGTTAAAGAGTTGCAGCTGTTTGGAGAGTGTAACAGGAGATATTGACTGCTTTAGAGTGTGCTGAATTGACTCTGCTGTGGAAGGTGTCCCTGATGGACACACACTCTAAAGCAGATGGTCAGCACAAATGCAGTGGGACACACACACACACACACACTAATGGGCTGCTGGTATCGGGCAGTGCTATAAAGACGCCCGGACAAGCTCACAAACCAATCACAGTGAGACATAGAGAAAGGGGTGGAGCCATACAAATTCTGGTTCCAAGTCTTCATGGGAAGTTTGTATTTATGAGTTCAGAATAGTAAAATGATGGGTGTTTTGGCGGGGTTTGAATATTTTAACAGCACACAAAAACATACATAAACATCACAATTAACACTCACAATTCCCATTTATTTTTGATCAAGAGAAACCCTCCATTAAGGCCTTATGCAGAGGTCTAAGAGTCGAGTTCTATGTGTGTATTAAATCTGTAACTTTGCCTCTCTGTCGCCATCTCTGTTGAAAACACAATTGCAGTCCATCATGTGCTGCGAAGTCAAATCAAGTCAAACTGCCATTTGCCTGGGAAATCTGATCCCACAGCTCAAATTATAAATCATCACTATAAATTTACTGTTGTGTATCTGGGTAAGTTAAGGAGACTGTCCTGAACAATGATCTGTCATGTACTTTCTCAATAACTGATTTTTGTTTATTTTTAACCCCAAAAAGTTACGGATTGCAGCTTTAAGTAAAAATATGAAGAACATGAAAGATTACATAGCAGACACCAATTTGTCAGAAGCTCAGAAACTGTCTCAACTCACAGAGATCTCTAGCTGCGGCCCACGGCTCTCACAGCCCATCACAGCTGGTCCACGGATGCTCTGCTGGTTCCTCAGTCAACCCACACAGGGAACTCTTGAAACCCATCTGCCTGATCCTCCACTGGAGAGTTAAAAGAGTTAGATGCTCAATTAAAGCCGTGAGACTGCAGGGGCCCTTCAGTGAGGCAAAGCAATCTGGAGTCAGTGAGACACAGATCGTATATTGATCAGTCAATAGCCACCAGCTCAGATGTGTCGGGCCCTTCAACACTGACTATTAACAAGAACCTTCATCTGGGTTAGACGCAGTGACTCAAACTCCAGCGCATGGAGAAATTTCATTATACAAAACACACGCGAGTGAAGATTAAAATAGGTCACAGGCGATAAAATATTGAATACCGAACCATAAGATGTTTAAGACCCCAGGAGTGACAGCAGACAATAGATGTTGTCATGGTAATAAGGAGACACAGGAATGCGGAGTACAGAGGGATATAGTCAATTCAGCAGACCTGCAGGCAAACCAATGCTGTCCATTAAAAAGCCATTTCACCCCCCCCATAAAACAACAACAGGAGACGGCGGACACACAAAGATGAGTGACAGACCTGTTCATCAATAATTAATGAAAACAAAACTTTACATTAAAATGCATTTTTAAAGACCTACAAAAAACAATAATTGGATAAAAATTGGATAAAAAATTTGATTCTTTAAAGGGAGTAAAACTTGCATTTTGCCTAGTGCTTTTCATTTAAATCTTTGTGTTAATTCCTTTAAATCTTTTGCTTGCAATTTGTTTCGTTTTTGTTTTGCGCTTGGTGTGAACACGCTAATTCTGGTCTTCACTGATTGGCTGAGGCTTCCATTTAGCGTTCTGCTATTAGACACAAAATGAGCACAAAAACTACGCAAAGTGTGTGAGTCCTGCATCTGATACCTATAACTTACACGGAATACTGACAATCTAACCAATAACACGAACAAGAGAAAGAACACAGTATTTCGGAATTCTGGGAAAGATAAAAGATAAATGTATCCCAGGTTTGTGGATTTCACTTTGTTTGGACATTGAGATTTCATTCAATTTGTGACAAGACTGAAAATATACAACCGCTTTTATTCATTTATCGCTCATCTCATTTTTATTCATCTGACTTTTTATGTCTCTTTCAACGGGAACCATTAGCCAAGCAACTGATGCCAGTAAACACACTCGAAGCTTCTGTTGTGTTGGTCCAGCTTGTATAAGGAGATTAATCGCAATGCTGGTACTGGCGATCAGACCCAACACAATCCTTTCTGCGGGGCACCTGAGGTGGAGAGCTGACTGCAGCAATGTCCAATGTCCAGAGCTGACGTCTCTTATAAACGACACTAATGTGTCAAAGCCACTGACAGGATCGGCCCTTCAGTTTTTTATTCCCCGAGCGGTCCGTCTATCTGTGTTTCCTGTCCCACACAGTGGTGCTGTGGACTGACATCTCGACTCTATTCGGCTGCCCCTGCATAATTTAAAACCTCCTATTCCCCAGCGAAAACCTTTACACACGTGATGCATCCTTCTATAATGCTCATATCTCCTTGCAACCGAAGCTGTGGAAGCTACTTTGAAACTGTAGCTTCCCAAGCTACACATCATTTAAAGCAGTTAAGCTACAGACTGCCTGTATTTTTCATGTAATCCTGAAGACCTTGATTAGCTTAAATGTGTTTGAGCAGGGTTGTAGCTAAACTTAGGGGCTGTACTAGAGACCCAGTTTTGTCAGTTAGCCACCAACAATACTCGTAACTGCTTTGTTACAAAACGTTGCCCTCATACAAACGTTTTCGCCCCAAATGCTGCCGTCCATGAGCTCGTGTTCATCTTGTGTTCATCTTGTGTACAGCTCGTGTTGTGCTCGCTGCTTCAAACGCATATCAATATTCAATCCATAGCATCACTTACAAGATGAGAGGACCACAAAGAACAGAAAATCCCGTCAGCATCTTTCCTCTGCTCGCCCTCTCTCTCTCTCTCTTTGTCTGGCACGCAGCCCTCGTCTTGTCCATTACTCTGCCTGAACTTTCATCTACTGCTCTTCGCCTACAAAAAAATCGATGGACGTAATTTTTCAGTCGCCTTTAAGAGGTTGAGAGTAAGTGGGCGGGGCTTTCTGAACAAATGGGGTTATACTTCGCCACCAGTCAGAATAAATGTGCGCTTATTTTCGCCTGATGGAATCTACGGGATTAATCGAATTAATATTTTGCTCACATCTGAAAATCTACCTGACGGGCATCAATTACTAAGGCGGCGCGGTTGAGGATTTTCAGATAAACCTGTAAGAAATTCCTGATATAGGTGTTAAAGATGTGAGTCAGATGTACCGGCTGCTTCAGGACGAGATGTTTGATTCCTTCTGCCCCAAAGACAAGCAGAACAACTCAGTGCTTCTCGAATGCTTGACAGACCTCCAGAATTTCTTCTAATACAGGTGTGAGGAAAGTCACACCGGGACTTTATTGCAAGAATCAGACTTTGTTACTCGATTATTCTCTAAATGTCTCACCACCTTCATCTATTTAAAATGACACCGGCTTTTGTTATCTGCCACACCTTCAGTTATTGATCTTCCATGTGCGAAAATTGGCCCTGAAAATAAACATCCTCTCCAGTGTACAGACAGGGTGAGGCAGACACGCCGGATCTGTGGTGAACTACATCCGTCCAGCTGATGGACTTGGATGCCCGTGTGAATCTGAGGAAAACTGACTGCACACATCCACTTCACAATCACCTTCAGTTAAAATCGACACATTTCTGAGAAACGATCCGGCATCATCTGTCTGCAGATGCCACTTAGCTCGACATTTTGCATGTAACACAACAACATATGTCGAGTTTTTTTAATCTAATCTAAATTTGACTGATATTTCAGTCGCAAAAGCATATGTTTGAACTGGATGTGTAAATATAGCTTCTAACAGGTTCCTCCTGAGTCTTGAGGCAGTAATTGCAGACTGCAGTGTCAGGTACAGAACATTTCTGCCAGTCGATGCCGCAGGTCTCATGGAGGGTGGGGGGGTGGGAGGGGTGTCTCTTAGGGGTAAGTGGCATCTGTCACATTGTCCCTGTGCAGCTCTCTGGATAAAATCTCCTCATAAAAGTCCGGACTGCCAGGCAGGATGGGAGAACAATGCTGACTTCAGCACGGACTAACAACATAATAGGGTTTAATTTTTTAATACTAGCATGCTTCCGCTGCATGAATTCACAATGACAAATGATGGATGTCTAAATTCATGGTGCTTAAGACTAATTTTCCAGTTAAATGTCAGTCCATACGTGGCGCCAAACAACACCTCAGCTTATGAGTACTTGCGTCTGGCTGCGTTCCAAATGAAAACTAGCTTACTAGCACTGAATACCGGCGCGATGTGGTGTCTGCAGTTTTATTTTTTAATAGTACGTGAAACGATATTTCAGCACTGTGCTGCATTGTTGCATTTTCAATATACTTTATGTACTGTAAAAATGTTACAGTGTAAGTAATGGTTGCATGTTAGCAACATGTTAGTTATGTTAGCATGCTAAAGTGTATTTCTCGAGTCAACTCGAATGTTTTACAATTGCAGGTGATGAATGAACGCTTCATGTCATAAAAATGATCAAAACGCACTTTATTCTACATGTCATGTCACAGATCTCTTTAGAAGGCACATATTCACCTTTGATTTGGAGTGTTTCCTCTGATCTGCTCCTGATCTCGTCTTCGTCAACACTGTAGCGTGAAAAGTGTCTTACTGCACAGCCTATCATAAATAAAATAACACAACAGTTCACACTTACAATATATGAAAAATTAGCAGTGATATTTTGGGGTATTTTAAATATAAACACGTTTCTCAAACACTCAATGTCAATACAGAGAGTTTATTTTTAACATGTACTAAAATCAACTCAATTTAGCTGATGATAATTGGCAGGTAATTAAATTAGCGCAAACGCACATCTATTTTTCAAAGCACAAATTTAATGAAGCTTTAACGAGTGTTAGGAGCCTGTCAGAATAAGTGTGATAAATTACGAGGCTTTGTCAGTAATTATCTGAGCTCCTCTTGGTTCGAGTTTATGAATCCATGATGGATTGATCTGCTATTGCTCCATCACCACCTTCCACATCTCCACCCATCCCTCTCTCTCCATCGCTAAACCAAAGTGAACAAAAACACCCCAATATACCTTATATATAACCTATGTAACTTTATATAGGGTCAACAATTGGTTTCAAAAATTGGTTTCAAATGATATAACTTCCTATATGGGAAACAAAGGCCTCGGTCACCATTCACTTTAATTGCATCTTTATCATACTATGAAAGTGAATGGTGATCGAGGGTTCAGAGTAATATAAGGCTTATAAGTAATACAAGTATTGTCCATAACAATTTCTGGGTGAACTAACCCTTCAAGTGAATATGTTGCATATATAGAAACAGATGTTTGGTAGATATCACATCTGTGTAGCATCTTTGTAGACCTCCATAATGTTACCGACTAAATGTTAAACACATTCACACGAGAAGAGTTATGTTCATTTCTAAATCCTCCGAGCAGACTGGAGCAAAAACATCAGTGAGCAGATGTTAGTGGCGCACAGCTGTCCGGATCAGAGCGTCTGTGCGGATCACTAATGAGGTTACATGATATTCATCCTCAAGAGAGCTTCAGAGATGAAGCATCTCCAGCAAAACATGGAGATACACGCTCTCCTCAATAAGACACCAGTGATAACAAGTGCTGATGTTACCTCTACATGCTCTGACCACACAGACTGAAATGAAAATACCTTCATCTCAATGAAAGTGTCTATTTATTGTAATACATGATTGCGACCTCACTGTGCGCAATGTTTACACTTTGTCTTAATAATCTTTCAGAATCAAGCTATTTGAATGTAATAACCCACTTCTCTCTTAAAATGACTTACCATATTGTCATCGACCTGCTTAGTTTATCAGCCTCTCCTCAAAGTATCTGTGGACCGCCGTGTCTTCACTCAATATACTCGTTTCTCACGAAAATAGATCTCATTAACTAAGTGAAATAGTTTGCGAACGTCATTTCTCAATTTAAACACATCAAAATGTGTTTAATATTTCAAAGGTTCAAATATGTTAGTTAATAGTCGTTTAACTGACCTTGTACTTCACAGGTCGAGATTAGCGCCCGCGGTTGTTCTTGATATTTATTGACTGTATACTGACATCTATTGGCGGGTTGTAGTTACTACAATCATTTCACTCGGCACACAATGAAAACATCAAATTCAAGACGACACACATTTAAAATGCTCCTGACTTACAACAGATGATTTTATTTCAAAAACAGGGTGTGACAGTAATACTATGACAGAGGAACCGACTGAAACACACGTTTCATTACTGCGTACCAACATGATCCAATAAAAAGCAAGCAGCAAACCAGATTCCTACAGTGTCATATAAGTCTTGCTGAAAATAATTGAACATTTGCATATATTTGAAACGTCTTTTTTGACGTTTTTTTAAGCCATTCACCGAGATGTCAACTAAAACAGGAAATGAACACAACCCCCAACATGAAAATTCCACATCAGATCCTAAAACCAGTCCAGATTCATCCCATGAGTTAGCTCACACTCTTCTTATCGCCATTTTCAACGATTTTTCTCTTCTTCTCCTCCAACACAGTTTTGAAAACATTGGCTCTGTAAAACTTCAGTTCTCTAATGCTCTCCTGGATGTCCTCCAGTGCTCTGAAAATCCAAACACACACCGTTATTCAGACAAAACACAAAATGGCTCTCTAAAGTTTTTTGATCCCAAACTTTCCACAATCGATAATATGAGTGTAAAACAAGTTCAAACCTATGAGATGCTTTCTTATGTGGCGCAAGCTTGAACTCCCCCGGATACCATCGTCTAGGCAACAGAAGAAGAAATCCCCCAGAAGAATTACAATTTAAAATGAAGCACAGGTCGTACAATCATTTAAATGAGCAGGAAGTCCTGCAGTGCTGGGTAAGTCACAGTGTGACTGCTCTAATTAACTTTTATGTTCCATTCATTTAAAAACAGTTGCAACGTCGCATGCTGCGGCACGTCTGCAGGCACTAATGCGCTAACAGCGGCCGTCGGGTCATCTGATTAAACCCAAAGATGAACATTTTGCACAAGCTCTGCCGACCCCGGCAGCACACCTGCGTCACGTACCTGCACAGCTCTTTAAGAGTGCTCACGTCTACAATGCGATAGTGCAGGTGTCGCATGATCTGCGGCATGTACTTATCCAGAAACTTCTTATCAGCATGAACAGAGTTGCCTGCAGATGGAGAACCACACAAATTTGAAGCACATTATAGAAACATTACATTTAGCGAGCATGCACAGAGTAACCAATCCTGCAATGCAGGGGTGACAATGGATAGAGGCGTGTTACCGGTTACCTGCGAGAGGACACTGGCCGGGCGGCGTGTGCTGACGGATGAAAGACAGGAACTCATACTCGGCTTGCTGGAGGGTGATTTCACTGTTCCTCACGGCCTGAGTCAACCCTGACTGACACACAAAACATACAATAAACAGACAAATACACGTAATACATATACAACTCCACATATAAACAGACAACACACATACACATAAAACTCCACATGATTATCAGACAACACGCGTACACATAATACTCGACATGATAAGCATACAGTACATAACATAAAACACACATAATAAACATTCAACTCTACATAATAATTATGCACCACATATAATACATGTTATAAATATAAAACTTTACATAATAATCAGGAATAATACACATAATACACTTACAATCACAGAAAATAATCAAACACAAATGATAGCACACATAAAATGCCATAATAATCAGACAGCACGTACACATAAACTCCACATAATAATCAGACAGCACGTAAACATAAACTCCACATAATAATCAGACATCAAGCGCAGAGGGGGATGGTTCAGACAAACAGCAGGTGTGTTTATCTGTGCTGATCTGTTCTTACCTCCCCATGATGCTCTTTGCACCAGTCTGACATGCTGTCCAGAAGCTCATCTGGTTGGTTAATTATCAGATTTGGCCCCTGCAGTAAAAAGAACGACACACAACAGCGTTGCTACTGTTATTTAGCTTCTGCAGGTTTATGTCAAGATGACCAAAATCAGCTCAAATGAACCAATGGGAACATGTTATGCAAATCAAGCACCTCTGCGATGACGTTCAGGTCCGAGTCTGTAATGATACAAGCCATCTCTATAATATGATCCTTGTTGATGTCCAGCCCCGTCATCTGAAACAGGAAGTACAACAGCAATGATGTGTAACGTAGAAAAACAGTCAGTCCAAGAAGTGCACCATCACTGTGCAGATGAGATCAGCTGTTTATGTAATACTGACTGAAGGAAATTCCTTAACAAATATTATTAGGTGTTCTGTCATAACAGTCCCATGTACAGTGAATCCAATCCGAACCTCTGTTATTTATTCCAGAATAATGTCAAAATCATGACCATTAATCACAGATTTGTTATGGCCATAAAACTAGGCATGTGTTTAAAGAAGACCGGTACTAAATTAACTTGTTATAAATCTATCAGACACTTTATAAGTTAAACATGAAACGAAATTGAAAATCTATTTACCAGGCTGCGAACGAACGACTGTACGCAGTTTTAAATGCGTGGCACCTAAAACAGCATCGATCTCCCAGTTTTAGTTGGACCAACCAAAATCTAACTTCATGTCTAAAGTGTATTTTCTATTTACCTCCAAATCCACCCAGACCATCCGCTGCGCCATGAGCTCTGACATCCTGCTAGTGTCGGGTCGCTTTGACATCAAGCCTCCGGACAGCACAGAGGTACATGGACTGAAGAGAGTGAAGCTGGGGGCGGCGGGCGAGTACCGTCTGACCCGCTGAGATGACACGCAGGCTCGAGTCAGTGCTCTGAATCCAGAAACAAACGCAGCGCTCCACACGCGTGCCCGCATACTGCCGTCTTCTGTACGCAAGTGTCGTAAATATCAGCGATGGCCGACAGCCGCGGCAGGTGAGAGGCAGACAGAAGTAAACGCCATAGAAACAGACAACGCGATTTTGACGAATAAGCTAATATTAATAATGAAGCACCTTTGTGTTTTGCTTTGTTTTTTCTTTTTGTGTGTTCTTGTTTGTATGTTGTTATCCTACTATATAATAACTGATTATGCTCAACTGCATGGCCGAAGAAAGTTTGTTTGCCTTCAGTGTCTTGTTTGTTTTGTAAAGCACTCAAAAATGGTATATGAGTAATCCATACTGACTACATCATACATCTAATAGTGTAGTTAGATGTATAGTTAGTGTTGTTCGTAAACAGAATGGTTGTTGAATAAATTGTTGGTTATATTAAGCAATTTATATTATAAGGGTAATTACTATATTACTATGCTTATCACCGTCATGCCAGTTTATTAAAATTAATGCGCGATGCAGTGCAGTGTGGATGCAGTAACACGCTTTGAACAGGAGATGGCGCAGATGGACCAGAAACGCTGCAACTAATATTTACAGTAAAATCACGTCCGCGGATTAGTATATTATTTGAAGTGTGCAAATCGAAAAGGTCTAAAGTTTAAAACCGACCGCTCGCTCTCATTTACCGTACCTTTAAACGATCTTAACTCTGACAAATGTCATCAGCGGCAGATATCGCTGGCTATTTTTCCGCAGTAATACAGCTCCTGATAATTAAACGTAATGTTTATCCTAATGGCTGGTGTACATCATCTGAAGTGTGATGCGGTTTGCCTGTTTAAGTCCTCTAATCGGTTCTGCGGTGGCGTCTGAACCTGTCGTGGATACGAGATCTGAATTTCAACACTAATAGCGGGACAGGACTGTAAACATCATATTTCAGCTGTGACACAGATAAGAATTTAATGGCTCGGAGTCACCCTGTGAGGTAATCTGTTTGATGAAAGGGGCCTTCTTCAAACCACAGCCTGACGGGAAACAAGGGCTCTGTACAGCTCAATAGAGAGCGAGGGAAAATGAGACTAGAGATGTTGTGCGCGCTCTCCAGTGATGCTTGTAGTAGATAATAAAGACAGGAGAGTAATTAGTAGGTTTGCACGGGTGTAACGCTGCCAATCGCCTCCCACACCGACGGAGGGCACTGGAGTAATGCAGCGGGAAGGTATTCTGATAGGATAGCTTCATTATTCCTCTCTCTCTCTCTCTCTTTCTCTGCAAACATCTGCACACACACACGCAAATTCAAACAAGCGAGCAGAAAAAAATGATGAAACGCAGAGTAACCTGAGGTCAGGGCTAGATAGCCCCTCCACTTTTTTATATTGACTTTATTTATTCAATTGGAGAATCTTAATGTGCAGAAAGTAGAGCTCTCACGTTTCAACACTGTGTAAACACCTTTTTGAAGACCTCAAATAGATTTTAAATAGATTTGCAGCGTACAGTAACTGGAGTCCTTCATGGGCCCGTGCAATATTGTTTTCTTCCTGTAAAGCCACAGAACAGCTATTTCTGAATCCTTCGAGGGAGTTTATGGGAGTTATTCTGCGAGTCGGTTTCTTTAAACGCCCACCGAATGAGGTTAAAATTGCTTTTGGATGTTGCATCAGATTGCTTAATTCATCTTAATGTAAAATGCAAAAAACAAGAGGTTCATTTTTTAAAACCGGGCCACGGGGTGCTGAAAAACGACCCTCTGTGTCCGACATCCTCAGAAGATGTTTGGGGCTGAGTCATGTCATTACACACGAGCTCAAAGTGATAATCCAGCAAATGGATTTAAGCTCTCGAAAGCTACCAGTGCATGTCCTAATGCATCCGTCACTGCTGAACTCCGTCCAGATAAGAGGAAGGAATCGCTCGCTGCAGACTAATGCAACCCGGGCGTCCGATATCATCCAGCTCACCCGCAAAACCGCCACTGTCACAAACAGCTGCAGCGTTTATCAAAACCATGGAGACATTCATTCTAAAGGCATATCTTGTCTGCTGGATAAATACCTGATGTTCTTCGCTCCCAACTTTCTGCCTCTGCTGAGCCCGATGATTCGGGTCCGAACGTATTTCTGACATCAGGAAATCGACAGGCCACTGTCTGAAGCGCGTTCCACTTCAAAGAGTACGAGGTGTAAGGTCACAGCAACCTATTAAAACTGTAAAAAAACAATTCAAAATGATTGATTTTTGTAGAGCTTCTGCCGTCTGCCCTTTACTGTACTGTGTAATTGCAGTGCGTGTGTATTTGTGTGTGTTTAGAGGCCAGTTTTGGAGGCTGGCCATGTGTCATCTTATGTTTTATGTTTATTTATCTTTAATCTAAGATTCGCAGGAAGATGTTTGATGTGGTTTCTGATGTGGATCAGCAAATGTGAATGTAAATCGGAGTCAGCTCAGTTCAGTCACTTTGAAGTGCGTACAATGTCCATGCAATGAAAGTGGAAGGTTACCGGCGAAAGAACAGGAAGTCATTAGAGATGGTCACACAGGTTCGGGGCAACATAAGGGCGAGTAAACGATGACTTGTGTGAACTTTGGCCGAGCACAGCACGGTCGAATTAGAAACCGCATCTGTAAAATAAGTGTGCAGCTGTAGACGATAATCAGCACGGCTGGTCTCTGCTTTGTTTTTTTCTCCCTATAACCTTTAACCACAAAAAAACTTAAAATCTTCTCGTTTAAGAGAAGCAGTTTTCTCAGTGTGATAATAGCATGTTTTAAGTAATAACACTGGGGTCACGGGTTCACCTTCCAGAGAACCTTTCAAATGGACTGTGGCATTATTATTTTGGATAAATGCGTCCGGCGAGTGAATACATGTGAATGTATTTAATTGTTCTGAGAGGCAGTGCGGCGCTCTGTGTTCACACTGCTTCCAGTTTTCTCATACCACTGGAAAGTGGAACTTTATCAGCCGTGTTTGTATTGAACCTAATAATCTCTGATTACCATTTAGTGTCAGTCTCCCACAAGCATTCATTAACATGACTGACAAGTTTAATTAATCTTCTCTGTCTTGGCAGAATGAAAATATAATTATGTAAAGTGTTTTTAAAGACTTTATAAAATGGTTTAACGAACGCAATCGTCTTTCCTGCACCGATGTGTTTTGAAACGAGATGATGCAACGAGACGAATAACGAAGGGTTTGTGCTTTTAATAGCCACTAACTTACAGTATTTAGTTTAAGACACTAATTGCTCTGGAGATTTAACTGACTTGTGAGTGAAGTTTTGTTGATGTATCAGTTTTGTTTCACCTAAAATTCATTAGGAGTAAAATGGACACAAATGAGACAGAAAGCAAATTAAACTATGCAAAATGTAGATGCCATAACAGAGATAATTAGACCTTGAATGAATTAGACAAGAAATGTTTAAAACTTCAGCCAAAGTCTCTATTTCTTCTCAATTTAATATTATTGTCGTCTAGGAGAAACAACTGAGATGTTGAAGAGATCTCATTTTAAATATCTTTTTCCAACAGGTCTGCCAAGTTTGTTTTTTCAACTTTACAAGTACACTTGGATATTGATGGACCCAAAACTGACATTGACTAAAAGCCACCAAATTCATTGTTGATTTCATTGGGTCTGAAAGTAAATAGACTTTAAAGCCAATGAAAGGATTCAACCATACAAACAGACAAACTGTTCTCTATTCAGAGGGAGTAAATCTCCTGTGTGCCGGGAATCCAAAAAAAACCTCCGTGTTATTTTCCGAACCGAGACAGGGAGAAAGTTCAAGAGATCATGTCACGCTCGTTTTTTGGTTTTTTAAAGCTTGCCAACACAAAGCTTGAAGGTCAAATCACGGCTGGCGTCTAATCAGTCATCCGGCGCCTGTCCGCTGTGATTGGTGCCCCTGAGGTGAGGGCAGGGCTTCAGGAAATCTGCACATTTCGAAATACCAGCGTAGAATTATTTAGTTTGGTTGAATGTCGCCGGCTGAATGGAAATGACCACTTTTCAGTGGAGGAAAACTTCTTGATGAGAAACCAAATACACTTAACCTACACCACAAACGAACTCACACAAATATGATATGGGTTTTTGTGTGTGATGTTTTGGGTAAACCTTCCTCACAGCAGTGTGGGCGTATCAGACAGATGATGGTTTACGTGCCCGTCTTCACCCGAGCAGGTCTTCAGGCTCCCTGTGTGAAACTTGTCACGGCAAAAAATACCTGCCTGAAGATTTTTCAAAGACAGCTCGGCTATATGACTCGTGATGTTTTTACACTGTAATCCGGTGAAGGTGCTTTGTGAGCGAAGTCCAAAACATCATATTCTAGGCTGTTTAAACCAGCAGAAATCAATGACAACTTGATTTTTTTTTGTGTCTTTGGCTTTCAACGCCCCAGCATCTTCTGCACGCTCCATTAGAGAACAAACCACACACCTGGGGAGGTTTCGTGGCGAGAATGTTAATTTAAAATGCCATTCGCCTCACAAAACATTGCCTTCAGCTGCCTCAAAGCTTGGAATATATAAAACAATATAAGTAATAAGTGAGTCCATATGGAATCAGTGGCTCTTAGAAATCTCTGTAGATTTACACTGAATTTAAACACCTGATATTCAAACCCCTGCGTGTTTGTTTAATAAACATGTAGGTGATCTGATTATGCTTACTGTATAGAACTCTCTGCTCCATTTTTACTGTATTTAAATTCATCTGCAAAATTCCAAATACTTTCCATACTTAACAGTAAACGTCTGAACGTCTTACCTAAATCCAAGTGCTTTGCTCAGTGGTGATGGCTTATTACTTACTCCATAGGGGGAATCGAACCAGCATCATGTGACCAGAAGTCCAATAATCCACCTTAATGCAATATCTACCCCGTTAAACCAAACAGTGTGACCTATTGAACAAACATACACACACACACAAACCCAAAACTCCATCACCAACATTAATACCATGTACATGCACAGAATTGATTTGTATTACTTTGGAATCACCAAAGATTTACAGGTTCTGTAAAAACACATCACTACTCAACAGTAATGTCTGATTCACAAACAAATCTTTCTTTTGTGGTTCTTTCAAACGATTCAGTCCAACCAATTCCCAAAGTAAATGATTAGACTACGAAATTCTGAAAGTAAAACAGCGAGATCTGTAACATAATAATTATGGACAATGAAAACATTTGACAATATTTACGTGTAAATTTAGTTAATTGGAGTACCTGTAGCTCGTCTGGTAACACGCTGGCAACATTAAGATGAAGGGTTTGAGTCCCTGGAAACACACATACTGTTAAACATGTATTTTACATGCAAAGTATGTAATAATGTATACATGTAATTATACAGTAGTAATTAACAGCACGCTACAAAAACAGAACATGTAAAACGCCTCACAGGGATTCATCACTAAAAAGCGACGGAATGAATCACAGAATAATTTTTACACTGAAATGAATGATCTAAAACAAACTAATTACATGCAAATCAGACTTCTGAACGCTTTCGTACTAGTTTTTTCGAACAATTACCTCAAACTTTAGTCATCAATTTGTAGCATTGGTATATCAATTTGACTCATTAAATAACAGTTTGAGTCTGATTATTATGTGCTATTTTAATAGCTGCGGTAGATCTGCCCAGTGTTTCCAGCGCACGACCAATCTGTGACATTAGACGCCGTCTGCCTGGATAATTACCTTTTCAAACACTCCGGTTTGAAGCCAAGAGTTCATCTTTACAGACAACGGGGAAATCTTTAACCTCAGACCATTAAATAAGTATAACCTATGAGCACCCCCCCCATTCTCAGACGCAATTCTCACACTCCAGCCTTTAAAAGCTAAACGTTCATTTTAAATGGCTCTATACTTTAATTAAAACGTTGAAAAAGCCACAGGCGCAAAAAAAAAGCGGTACCTAAATCAATGGGGAATTTAAAAGGTTGAGCCCCTTAATTTGGGAGATTTTTAAAAGTCAGCGTGATAGAGGATCTTTCAAAGACTTGATGTGCTGTTTTTTATCATGTCGGGAAATGGCAGTCTTTAATCTGTGCGTTCATTGGCGTATCTGTTTCACTCTGACAACTTCCAAATGAATCCATGTAAATCCCCCGACAGGAACGAAGCGCGCCGCGGTCGCTTTCAGGAGAAGTAGATTAGCGCGAGCGTCTCCGTGTACGCCGCGTGCGCGCCGGCGCGCTCCGGCATTTTCCAAATGTCAATAAACGCGCGGCGATTTATCTTTAAGTCTAGTTGCGAAGCGGTCCGCGTCAATAATAACAGCTGTTGACGGAGCGTCCGCCCGTCCGCTTTCTCAACGGCTTATAATTTATGTAGGACATAAAACAGGCAATCAGAGCTCGGCTGATCTCTGGGTCAGCAAAATCACAGGCCGCGCCAACGATGCAATTGAGACCTTTCAGATAGAGAAATATCTCGTATATTTATCCGCATATAAAGGCCATTGTGTGGCTCCGCATTTATATGCTGCTGTGTATTTCACCGTGTTTGCATTGATTATTACTTTTCTCATTTCGGGCAGCTGGAACTTCGGTCTTATAATGTCACAGATGCTGTTCCCCATTGCTTACAGTTGGGTTAGAGATTTAAACCCGCCCGGAACGCCGCGCATTAAAATTCAACAGGTAACTAATCTCATAAGGTTTCCACTGTGGATATGAAAGTCGCCTCGGATCATCTGGCTTGTTCAGGGGGGTTTGTTATTACAGCAGGTAGTTTAGAACAGTACTCGACGTTGTTATCATGTCCCCTCACAGTGTTGTTTTGTGGTTAAATAACATTTCTGGTGAGAATATCTTGACTCCAGTCAATCAAATGTCAAAACAAAAATGTTATTAATTTTCAAAGAAATCACACGTGATTTTTACATGGTGGTTGACGGCGTGCTAACGCTAGCGTCCAAATTTCACATTAAACCCCTCCGTGTGTCTCGTGTGAGCTATATTTTTGGGGAAGTTGTGGCTTACTGGTTAGAGAGTCAGACCTGTAACCAGAAGGTTGCTTGTTTGCTTCTCAGTGCTGGCAGGAAATAACTTCAGCAAGGCATCTTATCGCCAATTACTACAAGTAATTACCCAGTGCTAGCACACTGCAATGTGCTAAAAACGCTATGAAACACGCTGACAACTGCATGATAAAACTCCAGCTACAACATGCAAACAGCCTCTCACACGCGTAACACGTTTAACCTCTCACATTTGCTTCACAAAATGTGATCTAGCTAGTTACATCACTGCTCAACTTGTTAGCATGAGTCTAATGAAATCTAGAAGGTGAGCGCCCACTCCCCTCTCTCTCTCCTTCTAAAAATGCTGATAAAGTCTGTCTAATTAGTCTGTGATTGTGCAATCACGAACAATTATCGGACCGTCCTCATGTGTATAATACAAATGACAATTAATTACAGGTGGTAATTGACGGCGTTGGGTTAGCGAGCAGGTATCACGCTGAGAGCTACGTCAGAACTCATCAGAAGAGAGAGAGAGAGAGAGAGATTCACAGTTCATCAGCTTTCATTGCTGGAGATAAAGCTGTCCATCGGGGGAAGGATGGTGTTTGGTTGGTTAGGCTCTGTAAACTTCTTTTGTTTTCCCTTCTCTATTTATTCCATTGACATTTGTGAAGCGCTATTTAATAATACCATATCATAATGCAACTGTTTGACTTATATGCTAGCATTACGGTACCGTTGTACTATTTTGAACACTGATCTGTTATGTGTTTGCTCAATAACTTGCTTTCGGTCATTTTTAACAACACAGAGTTATGGATTACAGCTTCAATTAAAATCAAACTATAATATTTCACAATCAGTTCACTGGTCCACATCTAAAGGAGTAAATCGACCCCTGAACAAAACATGACACCAGAGAAACTTTGGGGAAACCCACTGATGTGTCATGTATGTAGGAGTTAAACTAAAAGAGCAGAAATGCTGTCAAGGGAAAAACACATGCAAAATTCTTTGTGTAAAAAATCAACTAATATAAGCCGGCGTTCCCCATGCGTCACAAGATATCAGATATAAACATATGCGAGGAAGCCACTGCAATTAAGTTCTTTAGCCCAGTGAGCCGGTTAAAACGGAGTCAAAAAACATCTGTGTCCATCATTATCTGTAAATAATGATCAATACATGAAATATGTTTCCTGTGAAACCATGGGAGTCTTTTGTGTGAAAGACAGGATGGGGGATATTTGTGATCCTGCAGGTCAACAGAGAGAACAATGAGAGCAGAAACATGTGCATATTGATTTGTGAGGGAGCCCTGGAGACCTCAGAGACAAAATGTCAGAAGTTAGTTTGCCATCGACCAGCTCCGCCAGCTCTGATATTAATTACAAAAGGCAAATAGTTAAAGCAATACTAAGCGTGTCCATCATTCTAAATGTCCCAGCAGAACTCATGCTTGTATTTTCTTTTCGGCTGGTTTCAAACAACAGCACTGTACTACTCAGATTTTCAGTATGCATGGAATACTTCATGAAACATTATTATGAAATATTTATAGTTGCATTTTTTATTGTGCACCATATGCAGATTTTTTGGCATGCATGGAATAAGGAATGAAATACCATTATGAAACATTTATTGCTGTATGTGGCATGGTTTCACATATTATTACCCACAAATATTCACCAATCAAAGATGATCCACAGTTGTAAACTATGCATGTGTTCCATATATTTAAAACAGAAGACTAGCTCCATACTCTTTGGATACTGAGTAGTGTTCTACACTGTTATCATGTCACTTCACATCGTTATTTTACATTTTTAATAACATTTTTGCTAGTAATAGTGGTATAATGCCTTAACTTTATTCGATCTGAGCAAAGGTCAAAATAAAGATGTTGAAATGGTGGCTATAATTTCTGGAAAGAGAATTAACTGCAATGCATTGTGGGACAAAGTATCTTGCGCATTGTGCTTTCGTATGCTGCAGTTTGGAAAATGTAACAGGTAATCATGGCATGCATACTACATACTGCAGAAATACGCTACGTCCACTTTTGTTTTACAAATCTACTGTAATTTGATAAACCACATACACTGTTAAATAACCAAATACCATTTTTTCTAGATTTCACATCATGATGCGTTTCAGTGATGTTGTAGGCCAATTATTTGCATTTCATCGTACTCTGGAAGAATTTTTTAATGTACACCTACTTACAGACAGCGTAAGAGCCCATAACTCGTTTGCTAATCCCTGGGTTTCCTTTAAAAGGAAATGATGAATGAACCGAGTCGAGTTCCACTGTCACCTGATCAATCTCTTTCCTCCCTTGTTCTCCGAGACCTCCACAATGTTTCTGTTTGCCCGGCTCTCAAAAGGTTAAGCAGGAGAGTCAAGCATTCTTGTTTGACAGCTGCTATACCATCAGAGGCTCAGAGGTCTCTTAACCTCGTTCAGCACAGTTTAGAAGAGCGATGATTCTGAAAAAATCATCTTATTCTGCTGCTGTGTGACGGGTTCTACACCTGAACTCATCTGAACCAAAGGTTCCACGATCCTTTCTTTTCCCTTCCAGAATCACCACACTTTCCACAACTAAGAGCTGCTTGACCTTTAGAAATGCCCATCGTCAACTTCAGGAGATCAAACTTGGTTTTATATGAACTGGTTTATTTACTATTCTAGCAAATTATGATTCGCAAAATGAGGATTTGTAAATGAAGGCTTTGCAAACCTGTTATCAAAGTTTGAGTCATGTCTAAATAACCTTAATATGTATCAATAAACTATAAATAGACGTCTAATAGCTCTCACATTAAAGAAGTGATGTAATCTGTTTTGCCTCTCTATCGCCATCTCTGTTTGAAACATGAAATTGCAGGTTACTTCACATACTAATTCTTTACATGTTGAGGTCAAATAAAGCCAAACAGACATTTTCCGAGAAATCTGACCTGACAGTTTAGATAATAAATCATTGTTATAAATGTACCATTGCAAATCACGGTAATAAAAATTTTTTGATCACTGCTCTGTTATGTACTTGCTCAGTAACCGATTTTTGCTCATTTTTACCCAGAAAGTTTCGTATTGCAGCTTCCCACCATATTTACAGCCGTTTAAAACATCATTACTTAACACGAGCAATTTCATATTTATTCTTTTTTAATAGTTCTTGTTTGTGCTTTTAATTACTTTGTGCTGTTGCCGAGCAGCGGTTGAGCTGTAAATGACAGTCATCGGTTCATTACGTGCAGAAAAAAATGAGTTTGGTAGTTAAGCGTTGTCTTTTTTTAAATGACAAAACAATCCGACCGAAATACAATAAATCACAAGTTGCATGATTATCTTCTTCCTGTACACAGTTTCTCCATCCAGAGGAAGAGAGAGCAGATATCAGTCTCACGCAGCGTCTGGATGAGATGAGGCTTTGGAGAGATGTTTCATCATCCATTCGCAGGGCTTGAATCATTTTGCTGCAGGTGTTTCTTGAGCGCGCGCGATGAAGAATGATGCCGTTTATTTAGGGCTTCATATGTCATATTTCCGCGTACTGCGATCATCAGTTTCACGTTTGGAGGGATATAAATGTGGATGCTTTTATCTTCATTTACATAAACATCTCAGCATCTCCTCCGCGCTTTGTCATCTGGAGTGCTCGCGCATTTCGGAACCAACTGCTTGAGTGGCACATTCAGTGTGACTGTTAACCCAGCTAACAGGGAACGTTCTCAGAATGTTGGCTCTAAACGGTCTCTCAAAGTAATCAAAAATGATCTTGCAATAACATTAGAATAACATGATCTTGCAATAAAAATTTTTTCATTATATATCATACATACCAAAAATGTTATTTTTAAGTAGTTAAGGAAATGTTTTAAAACATTTAAGTAACATTCTTCCAAGCAATAACGTTTACTACAACTTTAAGAACATTCCAAAAAATATTGATTACATTTTTGTTACTTAACGGAAACAAGTGCCATGTTCTAACAACTTAAAATGGTTAGCTAGGTGGGCCATACTGGTTCGGGGACAAGTTTTGGGGACGAGTTAAAATGCTCTCTGCTTTTAGCATGTTGTGTGGATTGGGGTAAATTGAAGCTTTAGGGGGCCGTCACTTCTGCTCGGATACAAAATCAATACATGCACCCAAAAGTGGTGAAGTAATTTAGTCACCACTGCTCACAACAGATAGGCAAATTCTGTTCCGGCACTCAGAGCTGCACGGAACTCCGCCATCGCAAGAATGTGCTGATGAAGGCTTTTTGAAATAGCTGCACTTACAAAGTGCGTGACTTGACTTTCGATTAGGACGACAAAGCCGGAAGCAACAGGGACTGTAATTTAATCCATTGCAAACACAAGCGCTCTGTACCTGAGATCATCCTTTGAAGTCCATTTAGTTTGAAGATGGATCCGTCGTGGTCGGTCCAACCTTTAAAAGCCAAGATGATGGATTAAAGCCACCGCGTAGCTCATTTGTGTAAAGATGTTTGGAGGGTTTGTGAAATATGGCTAATGCTATCGCGGGGTGATGATATAAGAGCTGGTTTGTATTTCCTCAACTCTCTGCTGTGTTATTCAAATACGGTTTATTCATAGAATCATATTCAGAGCTTAATACGAGATGATCTTTGCAGTCCGTGTGGTTTTGTGTTGTATTTATTGGGTTCTCATAGAAACCATTAATAAGCATTTGAAAACAGTTTTTGTGTTAGCCAAGGTCTTAATTTAGTTTATGCATGACAATTTTTGACCCTCTGTCCCTCATGAGTTACCGGCTTATTTCAATGGACTTCACAACACTGTCGCTTTTGTACAAGTGCAATTGTACAAATTCCAGTTTAATTTCATTTAGGCAGCCTTGTGTCTTTTGAAACCCACATGACCTTATGAACTCAAAGGGAGATTATTTTATTTAATAAAGTGCCACTGGGCGGGTCCAATACAGCTTGACATGCGGGTGTGCAAATGATTTTCGAATTCTCAATTTTGAGTGAACGTCCCTTTAAATCATGAATAATTAATCATCAGTATGGTTAGTGGGATGTCCCTGTGTTCATAATTTGATCTGACAGGAGACCCGCATTCCCTTTAAAAGCAGACAGAGACGGTCTCTCATCTTTTAATGACCACAGAAGCTCTTTTCCACACTGTTTTATTCAACACTTATTTTGTAATCATGATTATTTGAGCGGTGCTGTCGCTCTGATGCGCCGCTCAAGTTAAACTTCCGCTCGGAACATTACGCCGACCCAGCCGCCAACGGAGGCACTTCCTGCGCCATTTAAACCATGTAAACGTTTACGCCAGACATTCATGCGGCTGCGGGTACGAGAAGCTCACTTAAAACAGTGAGCTTTAACGTACGGCAGCCTTAAAATAAACACAACATCAGAAAAAACAAGAGAAAAATGAATTCCCCACTGCAATGCGGGATTTGAGCACAAATGTGTAAAAACACAACAGCACATCGTTGCAGATATTAATAAAAACGTGTTAACCACGTAACATTTGAATTCACAGGAAGTGCGTGTACGTGAACTCATTAACAGTGAAGAGTGGGAATGATCAGGTCACATTTAATAAGTGTTAAATAAAATAAAGGATTCAGAACTACATTCTGGTCTCTGGCTTGTAAACACCATGCTGTCCATGTTAGCAAAGCTCCTAGAGAACAGCACACACACGCAGTTTGGCTCTGCGTGCGCTTTTTGACCCCCTCGTAAACGCATTTGACACGTTTGCGTCAACACAGCATAAAACAGAAAAGACGAGAGAGACCACATAAGGAGAGAGATGTAATTAAGTAAACAGTTTAGTGCACACACGTAAAATACATATATTACAGTGTCCTTAAAAAAGCAGAGAATCATTTTCAGCGACGACCCCCAGAGAATAATTCGTCCTCGTTAAGATCTCTTTATCAGCAGTGAGACGCTGTGAGTTGGCATTAAACAGACACCATTGTGCTGTGGACCACAGCAGAGGAACTACAAGATGGCCCAAGGTTTTCTGTATCTGTGTGCCAGGCGGTGAGAGAGCAGTTTGGGTGCGCGGGACAGATTAGATCAGTTCACTCTGATAGTCGATGGCAATCGTGTGGTCGGACTCCTGATTGTCACGTTATGAAACAACGTCCAAAATTGTTTTTCTTTTTCGTTCCATTTTTCGTTTTCAAACGGTTTGAGTTTTTCACAAAGACCATGAGATGTTATCTAAAAAAAAACAATAGTTTTTCAAAATATACAGAAAACCGGGTGTGATATTGTATTGAAGATGTTTCCATTGTCTTTCCAAGCTAAGAATGCTTGATTTGTTCCGTCTACGAAGATAACAGACCACGAATGACGTATGAAACACAGGTAACTCACTCAGTGTTTATCGAAAAGCACGTGCGACTTT
>JAZGTJ010004093.1:0-32307 GCA_036877575.1 Botia almorhae
TATGCATTTGTCTGATACTTTTAAATGCGATTTACAATGCATTTACGGTACACACTTATTGGTACGTGTGTTTCCTGGGATTGGACCCTTGACCGTTGCGCAGCTACAGCATAATGCAAAGCTCTAGCAAAGCTACGAGCATCCATCCATCATTAAAAAAAAATCCATACCGGTCCAGTGGGTTAATAAATGTCTTCTGAAGTGAAATAATACATCTGTGAAAGAAAATGAATCATATTTTGAGCCCATTAAGTGATCAATACATCACATATCTGTGTAAAGATAATGATCAGTGCTAAATTTAAACATGACAGCAGAGCAATCATTTAGAATATTATTGGTTCCCATGTGTCTCATGATGAAACATACATACAACCAATGAGATTCATAGCTATCGATGTGCCCCCATGTTTGACTTTAGCGCTCTGATCTGTTTCTTTACATGGATATGTGACACATTATTTGCTTAAGGCAAAACTTTCTGTGGCGTCTCCTGCTGCCGGCAGGGGTGCCAATTTAGTAAACGCTCCTATGGGTCGTTTTTCAGAAGAGTGACAAACGACCTCTATAGTTGTATTGTTTGGAGGACAAGTTGTTACAGCTTCTTCTGGCCAAGGACCGCCCACTTGACCAGCATGTACCTTGGGGCCTGGAAAACATTTGGAGCAGCCAATCAGATTGGAGCTTCCAAATGTGCACACATGCGTCATACGGACCAGGCGTGCCACCAAAACCAGCGACCAGGACCAGCTTAACCTAATAAAACAGACACCAAGCACACAGCCTAGAGCAAAACTATGTTACTTAAATATTTTATTGCTCTTTGTGACATCAGTTACGTTTTATTTAAGTATCTTGCATTAAAGTTTCTGGTAAATTTAAGGTCTAACTCTTTCCCGCCTCTCTCTCTCACCCACCTGTCAATCTTTCTTTTCAAAAGAAGTCAGTTACACATTCTCGTAACATCTGCTTACCTTCCCCTCCCACTGCTTACTCACTTTCATTTCTTAATCCGTTCCCTCTCCAAATCTTCTCTCATATTTCTTACACATCTGCTGTTTTTAATCTCGACACTTTTTCTTTTGTTCCCTCAAGCACAGAACAGTTGAGAGAGAGAGATTTTATGTGTCTGTAGCTCATGTTCACCTCTCATCTCTTAACAGTTCTGGATCCCTCAGACAACAACAAAGGATGATATCTGCGTCTCAGATTCACCAGGTCGTGTCAGTTCAGATGTGTGTTTAGTGAAAACACAGACCGTTTATTTTGCATGTTCACTCAGTGTTGCTGTTTTGGGCAGGCATGGCGCAGACACCACAAGATGTGGGATGTTCATATAGCCTTGGGGCCTACAGGACAGTAAACAGACACGCCAAACACAAGCACATGCACGCAAGTGTACATTAATGCGCCGTTTGGCGCAGCTATTGTGTTTTACTCAGAGAAAACAATGCATAAAGAAATGTTTGAGATGGACCGTGCGTGCGTGTGGATGTACATTAAACCCATCCATTAGCTGTTGCCTTTGGCACTGGCCGAGACAATTGCTGCTTTTTCCTTTGTGAGCAAACAAAGGCAACACTGTTACACAAATAAAAAGCTGCATCTTGACTATGGGACATATTACAAGAGCCTGTCGTATCATCAGGTATCATCAGATCAGACCTAACAGTAGAATCAGGAGGACCCTTTTCCACAAAACTGACACTTAACTGCCAATTAACTCACGTAATATTTGTAAACAATGGCTTAACTTTTACTTTAAATTACCAAGGGAAAAAAATTGGGTTTTCTTGCCATCGCAAATTGGTTGCGATGCATTTGTAAGATATTGCGCACATAAAATTCACAGCAATTCCTAGCTTCTGACATTGGCAGTTCACGGTTCGAGGCCTGCAGATTTTAGGGGCCAGTGTGAAGCCAGCCTCTTACCGGCCTCCGGCACTCATTTGGTAGAAAAGAGGCGAAGGTGAGTGTGTGCAGGTAACCCAGAGTGCAGAGGTCAAAGGTTAAGTCATACCTATCAGTGTCATCTTGACTTTTGGGATTGAAGTGTCGTATGGCCCCTCTTACAGAGCTCATTCCGTCTGACGCCCGGTTAACGCCCCGAGTGTTCATGTTCAGCCCTCCATCCGTCATGTAGCTGCAAAACCACACAGACAAAAGCGTTTACACTTTTTTGTGTAGTAAATGAGACGTTTCTAGTTCCCGCTGTGCAGGCAACAAAACATGCAATAGCAGGTCTGATGTTGTGCTTTATCTATAAATAAAGCACAAACAAGATGTAACGGGTAAAAATGAAGCAAAATGAGATCAAAATGACTTGTCATGCATTTTTTTTGCCTGTTGTGTCTCAGTGTTCCTATCCATGACAAATACATTCAATTATCGCTGTACAAACACTGCAAAGAGGAACGATTGTCAATGTCTCATAAAATCAGACTACCAGAAAAACCAGTTTAACCACATTAAGCCGTAAAGCTTAAACAGAGAAGTGCTATGGTGCCGTGTTAGCTGCAGTAATGCAGTGAAATGAGCTCTTCAACTCAACGCACGTATTTATTATGTTACTTACTATGTTACTTATTATGTTATTACTCCTAATGATCTTTTTAAGAGTTAATGTAATCTGTTACTCTAACCGCAATTGTTAAGCAAATGTAGGCCGAGATGCCCCAGTATTGTTTATGGAGTATAAGCAGGTGTTTCTGTGCATACATCACCTTTAAAGTTTGTCACTGAGTTGTAACGGTTTATGACGATGTTGACCTGATGTTTGTTTTGACAATAGCATGGAAAATTTACAGTATGTACACTACAAAGCTTATGATATTCTACAAAGCATTAAAGCCTGTGGTATGATCATTTATTAATAAGTAAATAATTAAATTAGTAAGTATTTTGATAAAGTCAAGATTTATTTTCAACTGTGCAGAATTATCTAGCATGCATATACGGATTAAAACATAGAAACCTTTAGAAACGTTTCAACTATCTTTAAGTGGTTAAATGTTTCTTTATTCACACACATCAAACTAACCCAAATCATCTGTAACTTAGTCTTGCCTCTTTAAACTTTATTCAATGCAACAAAATCTTAACCAGTAAGTAACAATAGTCACTCACCTCATCAAAAGTCACAAACCAAAACTGTAAGCATCACAATATTCTGTCTGGTGGATTCACATGACTGTGTGTATTCTTAAGGTGTGTTTGTGATTGCAGAGTGATTATCTGTGTTCTTAACATCCCTTAGAACACACAGCAATGAGAGAGAGTAAGAGAGAGAGGAGAGAGAGAGAGAGATATGGGGAAGTCGGACTGCAGGCAGAAGTGGACAGCGGATCTCTGTGAGACTGTGTGTTCTAACCCAAGGCAACAGGTAAATGCTGTTTGCTCCATTGTGTGTGTGGGGGGGAGGTAAAAGTAAGTGCACTAATAACAACAAGATCCTAACTTACTCACCCTCATGTCTAAACCCATATGTTTTCCATGGAACACAAAAGCAGAACGCAGTTTTGTTTAATTGAGATCAGAGCGACTGTTAAGCTCCAATGAGACAAAAACACAAATACAAACCGTTTAACACTTCTTGCTTTAGAAGCTTGACAGATTGTTAAGAAATTATTCCACGCTCTACAGATATAATGACATCTGAGTTTTTCTATCCCGTTAATTTGATGCTGTTTCTATCCCGTTAATTTGACGCTGTTGGCAAGTATTATTTTTAAAATACATACGCTCATCTTGCACACGTAGCACAAAAAAAAAATGCTACGAAAGAGAAAGTATTTTGTACTGTCATGCAAGGGGCGATTTGCCTCACTGTAGTCAACACTCACACCTACAGCGCACGCAGAGTGCTGGCTGCGTCTCGTGATATCGTAAGACACGCATCCCACACACACACCTTCTGTTAATCTCTCAT
Source organism: Botia almorhae (assembly GCA_036877575.1). Classification (NCBI taxonomy): domain Eukaryota; kingdom Metazoa; phylum Chordata; class Actinopteri; order Cypriniformes; family Botiidae; genus Botia; species Botia almorhae. Next base: position 3,929 of record JAZGTJ010004093.1, read on the forward strand.
TTCCTGCTGCGAGGCAATCGCTGTTTCATCATCGTCTGCTGACTAACCTGCCGGGCTCGTGGAACATTTTACGTAAACGCAACTTGGGAGCGACTCCGAACACCACAAGGCATACGAACAATTTATGATTTCCATTCACCTACAGGCAATGAATCATAAGGTATGATTCATAACAGGAAGATGAGAGTAAATATGAATTGCACAATCATATGATTGTGCCATACCGTCTAAAAAATCTAGAACGGATTCCGTTTTCGGCTTATTCAAATCTTTTGAGTTTCCAAGATGGCAGATGGAGATGTACTGCCTAAATAAATTTTGGTGCCTATGTAATTTGTTTGCTAAGCCGACTTATTTAAAATGGTTACCATGATGACCCAAAATGACAATTACCACATGCTACAAAGCATACCTTACAAAAAGGTACAAAAAATACCATGTTTTTTTTTGGATATTATTGACATGATATTTCAATATTCTACTTTACAGTACCATAGCCTGATATATGAAAATAGATATATGAAAATAAATACCAGGTTATATATTAAAGTACTCTGGAATTTGGAATTATTCTGTGTATAATAATCAATAACCAAATACAATAATAACTAAACTACAGTAATTCCAAGCAGAAATGTTTGTAGGGATTGTGTATGACTTGACTTGTAAGTTACAATGTTTTGACGTTGTATTTGATATGTTATTTTAGTATGTATGTTTACAACATGTGTTTTACTGGCAGATCTGGGTCCACAGTTCCTGTTTAACACTGGTTACTGAGCAACAAAGGCTTTTAACATTGGTTTGATCACTAAACCACCATCGTCCAAGTAGGTAATGTATTTGGACAGCCGGGTTACCCGCTGCATTCATTGATAGACCTGCAGCTTGATAGACTGTAACTAGGAATGTAACTTAGACGGTATTTGGTTAAGGTAGTTAAAAGCCAGCTATCAAAGCTAAAGCATTAAGTTTTAGAAAGCGAATTTGCTGTAAATACTACAAAGTTGACTGCGTTTCAAAATTCTTCCTTATATGGTCAGAGTAATTGGGACTGAAAGCTTTCCAACTGTGATCAAATGTCTCACCAAGATTTTCTTGTGGTGAAGGAATCACTAAACCGGGATTCAGCAACGAGCAAAAAGGAATAAGGATCCAATAAACGCTGTCTGCCCGATTCCTGTTTGAACAAGACTGGGAAAGCTTACGCATGACTCTGGGTGTACACTGTCGCATCTCCAAATTTGGATGCGACCTCATATCTATTCCACAGGGTCAGAAGGTCATGATTTTTCCATGCAGTCAGCTAAATGCATCCCCGCAAGTTTGATTTTGAATCCTAACGGCATTCTGTTCCATCTTTCTCTCTGTGTCCCAAATATTCATCCATATCCATAACAAGATCCTGCCATGAATATTTCCCATGACCCTTGATACCACAGGCTATGCGTTGCGTGCACGGAAGGTTCTCATGTCCTACTGACAGACAGACAAATGAACAGCCGATAACAGATACACACACACAAGATAATCGCGAAAAGAAACGAGCTCTCGAGTTTTAGCCGCACTGTTTTGATTATATATTAGATTTAGTGGTTATTAGATAATATGTTAATGTATACATCTGACGCACTGCTGTCATGCGACTGTTTTAAAAATTAAACAGTTGTTACTGTATTTTTGTTATGTTATTACAATTGTGTTTTTTTTAAAAGGCATGTTTAGTTTTTAAAAAATTGAATGAAAAAGATTAATGAACTAACATAGAAAACTTTTATTCTTTAGAATATTTTAAGATAAATATATACATGAAAATCTACTGCACAACAAAAATGACCTATTTATTCGTGTGTAAGTTTGCTCTCATAAACAGAGCAGACAAGACGAGGCTCAGAGGTCATACATACATACTGTAATTTGCATGTTGCCACAAACCACTGGACCTTTCATACCGGGCGACGTGGACTTTCAGCATGCGAGCAAAAGCTGGCAGAGCTCCGGGTGACCAACACAATGAAGGAGCGAAGGGGAAAACCAGCATCGCCTGATTACATGCTGAAAAAACTGTGGCTGGCCACTCATAGCACAAGGTAGGAATTCAGTGCGGGGCAGACTGAGCCAATGTGCTGTTTAAACACTCACACATACACACAAAACAGCACGGCACCTTTTCATGTGGAGCTAAACAAACAGAACTTGTGAGGGAAGTAAATTGCACGGTTTGCTTTTTAGTTATCAAAATCTCAAAAATGCATTTATGGCTTAAAAACTTTGTAGAAAAAAGAAACAAAAAAAGAAAGAAATAAAGAAAAAAATAAGGAATTTTTTTACATTTATTTGTAAAGTTATTTGAAGTTAGTTGTAATCAACTAGCTCAAAATAAACCTTTCAATTATAGTCTAACTTCATAGCGCCCCCCAGTGACAGATGCAGGAAAGCACTTTCTAAATGGCACTTGGAGTACTTCTTACAGTAATCTTATAACACATGCATATGATATGACGTTTCATAAACCAAACTCACCCACAGGTGACACTCTCCACCCTCAGGCTTTTGCCCAGGAGGTCGCCATCGCTCATGTATCCTGCCGTTTCCATGGCGACTCCATCCAGCTCCTCCACTTTGTCAGAGAGTTCAAGGCTGCGGAGGACCCCGCTGTGTGTGCAGGTCTGATGTCTGTGCCGCCCGCAACTGCCGGCATGGTGTACGAACGTGTTCCCTGAGGAAGGGGCATCGCCGGCTTGCAGACGAGGACTGGATGGGCCCAGTCGCCATGGCAGTGCGGAGGCAGGGCGTGGACTAAGTGAAAGCAATGCCCTCCCATTAATCTCTGTGGTTACTGTGCTGTCAAAGGTCGTCTCCAGGGTGCTGGCAGGTGATGGTGAGAGACAGAAAACATGAGATTAAAATATAACCACATAGTCAAGTTATAGAGCACGGTGCTAGTAATGCCATGGGTCAAGGGTTCGAATCCCAAGTAGCACACAAGGTGATTGTACGAGCATTTTATGGTGCTGCGCCTTCCACAGAAGACGTATAAATATATTTATACAATTTTTAAAAGGCTATTTAAGAAAAAAACATAGAATATAAAAATGTAGCACAGAATATATGGTAAATAACTGCTTTTATGTTCCTCTAAAGCAAAGAAAACCGACATAACAGTGACATCACAGAACATTTTCCATTTTTGGAAACTGTCCCTTTAAGAAAAAGTTGGTCTTTTAAAGAAACAAAGAGACAGTACACACAATGAGCAAAAGCAGCACCGAGTGTCTGGCACAGATCTACATCCTGTCTGGGATATTGAACGAGCTTTTTATCCAGCATTAGCGGGCAGTAGGTGGCCCTCGGTCGATTTCACGGCTAGCTTTTGTGCACAGAGAGAGCGAGAGGCACATCAAACCCATCATGGCGAGGGCAACAGAAAACACCCCCCCAAAACAGCTCCTAATGTCAATCAAACAGCCTCTCAAAGCCAGTTAGAGTTTAAACAGTTCACCAATACTCTGAGATAAAAGGGTTCACATACTGAGAAACAATGTGGTGCATTCTGGGCTCTTCTGTGATCTCTGTGCCCGCTCATAATTAATGTCATGTTGTACTTCAGCCCTTCTGAACAGAAGTCATTTAGAGGCTCCACATGACGCAGACGAAACTGCAGTAAGAAGTGACTGCCACTAGAGGGACTCATCTGTGTCATGATCAACTTAAACTGAATTATATATTATAATTCGTGAGAACTGATTCTGATAATTGAACGCGTACAGAACCATGAAGCCAAACTGGCATGTGTCTTTTTTAAACACTATAACATGTTTAGCATCAAATGTCAAATCACAATGCGTCAAATCACAATGTTTACAGAGGAATAATGAGTTATTTGTATGTGATAGGCGGGATTTGCTTGTGATAACAAATTATTATTAATAATTACAATGACGTAATAAGTGTAGCACACATGCCATCATAATGATAAGCAAGTAATAATAATAATAATAATAGTTATAACAATAATAATAGTTCTAATAATAATAATAAATGATAATAAAAAATAATAAGAAACCAATTTTACATAATTCTTACATTAAATTATTTAAACGTTTAACTAGAATGTAATTATGCAGCATACAGTTTTTACTGTTGCCGATATTTATTGAGAAAGCTGATGGATGTATTTATAGTAGTTTACAAAATAAATTTTTTACCACAGATTTAAGTGGCTACATAAAAAATAAGCTGAAATAATAAATGGTGAATATCTTGAAAGAAACGGGAAAACACAATAGCTAAAATATACACATTTCCATATTCATCGTAAAACCGGGATGCTCATTAGCCGTCAGCTACCCATGAGCACAACCTACACTCACACATAAACACAACTACACGGATCATACCTGTGACTAAAGTGTGTTGTCCCACGCAGGCTGGACATGGTTTCTTCTAAATTTTGTCGCAAATCAGCGATGTTTTTGACGGTGCGCTGTCTCTTGGTCTCCGAGTCTTCACCTGAGGAAAACAAAGTCCTCATCACACAGACTTCAACAGTCTACAAACATCTGCTGCCGTATCTTTAAGGCATGTTAGAACACACGTTTACACAGACTTAAAAAATGCACCTGGAAGCCAGGAATCATGGGATTGAAACTTCAAACTCTGTATCAGGCTCCAGCTCTCCCCCATTTGCTCGTTATGAAACATGAAGTTAAATCTTCTAAAATTCTGTAAAAGAGCTTTTTGTTCTAACGTTCGAAGCGTCACCCAACTGCTGCTTGAAAATAAACAGTGTGTGCTAAAGGTAAGTGGGGGATTTGGTTGGCTGGATTAAGGGCTGTTTGCTGATCATGAGGGGTCCGTAAGGGGCTCAGGAGGTACAGAACAGACTCACACATACACACACAGTCACACCATGGAAAACGTGCAGGAATATGAGTGCTCTGATACAGTATATTCCTAAAGGCTGTGAGAACAGAGAACAAATAACCTCTTTCAGAACTGCTTGCTACGGCTAATGCTAAATCTGCAGAAGAAACGCACTAACAACATTCATTTCGGTATCACCTGGACCTGAAACGTACTCTATTGTTTTGAAAAACAAACTTGACAGAAATATAGTGCACGTGCACATTTATGTGAGGAACGTGGATTCGCATCTGACCTGCGTCCTATATCGATCACATTCGATCTAATTTTTGATGTTTGATTTCCTTACATTACAGATTCTATCCATTCAAAAGTGCCATAAGGCCTAAAAATAAAAATAAAAAAGTGTGTTAAACATCGACCACTTGCTGTTCTTCGAAACTGAGGTATTTTGTGCCTGAGGTGAAAAGCTGTTACCCAATACGGGTGTACACTGCAATAAAACTGTCCAGCACACACATCCAAACACTTACTTTTATGCTTTTCAAAAATATCCAACATAGTCAGAAGGATCTCCTCGTTAACCCTTGCAATGCCATCCCACACACACGCGTGTTGAGTCAAATGCAGCTGATACACGCAGCTGAAGGCGTTCACCTCTTTAGATGATGGTGAAGGTCTTTTAGAGGCGTCCGCCCCCTCACACCTATTACTGAGACCGGAGCTCTCTTCTGAGGTGTCCTCATAAGAACCATCTCCTGCTATTTTGGCTCTGACAGAAGATCCCAATGGACTATGGCTTCCCACTTGGTCCATTGAGAAGAACGTTCAGTAAGGTGTCATCCAGGCTCTTGTACCAGGAACTGTCCTTCCCTACACGTTGTCTATTGACAAGCCACCTCTGTATTTCTGACTCTATGCTTCCGTTAAGACGGATAAATGGCCTGTCTGACACATTCTCCGTTGTTTTCCTAGAGAATGTGCCGAGTGATTCGTGAAAGAAGCTGTTGTGAGGGCCGTCCTGCCTTTTCCTTTCCGTTATGGAAAAGAGCGAGGGGAAGTTGGAATGGAGCTCTCATGTCTACACCAGTCCAGTGAACTTCCCCTGCAGAGAGGAGCTTTTCTCTCTGCGCTGAGCTTTGACACACAGAGAAAAGATCTGCCCTCAAGCACGCACACACATGCTGGTAGGCCCTGGCAACTCCTTGACATCTATAGCCTTCTGAATGCAGATGAGAGCGGTTTTGTTTTCTCTTCTGCTCTCAGACTGGCCTGATAATGGCCCCAGAGTTCAGAAAACAAAGCTTATGGATTCATAAATGATTATTGTTATTTTTACCTAAATAAATGCTGCGACAAATATGGCATTGTAAACTATAACTCAACCACTTTCGTTCATTGAAATAATTTAAAGGGATAGTTCACTGTTTTTTCCATCATTTCCTCGCGTCATTCCAACCAGTATGACTTTTCTTTTAGTACTTATGTGGAACACAAAGAAGATATTTTGAGAAACGAGAAAGTGGTTTTGTGTCCATACAATGGAAGTCAACAGGTGCCACTGTTGCTTAGTTACCAACATACTTCAAAATATCATCTTTTGTGTTCTTCAGAAGCGAAAAAAATCATTCAGGTTTGGAATGACATGAGGGTGAATAATTGATAAAAGAATTGTCATTTTTGGGTGTACTGTCCCTTTAAATTTAGATTGTGAATCATTACTGATTCGTACCTGATAGGTTCTCTAGAGAAGTATGAATGGATTTGCTGCGTAGGCTCATTTTCTCTCTGCGTTCCTCAGCTGCTGCCATCAGCCCCGTCTTGTCAATTTCTGTCTGAGACCTGCAGAGAAACAGAGTAACTTTACTCAAGTTCAGTGTAAATTCATTACAGTAGAACAGGCATTTTCAACTGGATATTATGGGATACGTTTCTGCAGCTTAACTGGTCGATTGCAGCATTAGCAACGGCAGGGTCATGGGTTCGATTTCCAAGAAATGCATGGATTAAGAAAAGTATACTTCAAGCACACTGTTAGTCACTTTGAATAAAAGTGTCTGCCAAATGCATAAACATAATACTACAGTAATAAAACATTACTGCACCGCAAATTAGGAGACATCTATGAAAACACATACAAAAATATACAGTAACTCAATTGCTATGTAACATTGATCATCACCTGTACAAGAAGGGGGCGACAGTAGCTGTGTTGGGATGGTTTAATTGCTGCTTTGGAAGCTGGACACTCACTGTGTTGCTGGCAATTGAGTGGGTCTGGGCCCCAATAGCAACGTCTTGGCTATTTTTCCCCTCTGGCAAGACTAAGCTGCATGTTGAGTTGGAGGTTTTAATGTCCTTCTGCCCCTTATGTACAGACAAACCTCCTAACTTTGCATTCCGCGACCGTTCTGCTTCCACGCCACAAGGGGGCGACACAAAGGCCCTATTGGCAGCTGAACTCTTGCCTGCCTGGCTTGGTTTGGGTATGCCACTCATGGCTGGTTTGGCATTGTCTTTCTTGCCATTGTTACTGCCTTTGTTTGCTTTGGGAATGGACTTCTTAGACTCGGGTACGACAGATCTAAGGTGGTCCGATTCTGTAACAGGAAGTTGTTTGACAAGGGTGTTTTTCTCTTTAGATTTTGACATGGCTTTGACTTTTTCAGATGCTATTTTGGGTGCCAGAGCCCTGCCGAGGGTCATTTGCGCGATGCCCTTCAGAGCTAGTTTCGGACTGGAGCTTCTAGAGCTGTTGGGGGTGACCGGCCGCTGGTTTCCAGGGTGGGACTCCGGGTGGATGGGGCAGGTCTGAACTTGGCCTTCGTCTGGTTCCGGAGCATCTAGATCTTCTGTCTTGGAGGCTCGTGATTCTGATTTGGTGTTGAAGAGCTTGAGCTTTTCCAGCATGGACTTCTGAGCAATCACTTTAGGAGGAACCTCGAGAGAACCTGGGGTTGGCTGTTTGACGGTGACCATGGAAGATGTGGCAGTGTGTTTAGCACTGAGAGACTTGCTTCTCCAGGGTTTAGAAGTGGTACTTGTTGAGCTGATGCCGATGCAGCTGGGCGGAGGAACCGGAGAGCCGATTGGTCCCTCTTCAACCATTATGGGTGATGGGGTTGTTTTCTCTGTAAATGCAAGGAAAATGTGAAAAGCTGAATTATAACACATAGCTTAACTGGTACAGCCAAAGTCCCTTTAAGGAAGTGTCGACACTAAATGGCATCTTTGCAACAGTCATACAAAGTCCTATCTACTTAAATGGTGGAACACAGACATATTGAGTGATGCACTTTCCACCATTCATAATAATTAAACTGTGGCATCTTGATAATTCTATATTCTTTGGTAGAGCACACAGCAAAACAGTTTCCCACACTGTTGCCTAGCAACAAAGTCTTGTGGATTACAAATTGTTAATTTAAATGAAAGAATCGTAACAAATTCACAGTTTAACAATGGCAAACTGACGACGTGACCTAATGCACATGTACAGTGCTTCAAATTCTTATTAACTACAGAACAAAATAAAAAGACACTCACAAAACTGGACTATTATACAATTCTCTGGAAAAGAAATAAAACATTTGTTTATGTATTTCTATCGTGTTTATTTATTGTTTTGTCTCACATTTGGACATTTAACTGCTACATCAGGCAGCCATCCAAACGGGAGGCCAGCAGCCTCTCTGACACTGAAAAGTGGGTCAAATCTTTTAAAAACCAGCAAGTGCACTCAAGCTGTCCCACACAGACTTGAACAAATGTGACACTATTGGGATTTCAAACAGAATTTTTTATTGGGCTAAAAAGTGCTGAGAAAGAAAGCATAAACTATAAAGACAAATATGTGATTAATACTTATAAGGTATTAATATTTATTTCTGATATCCAATGTCTTACACATAACATGTTTGCACCATTACTGTCGGCTAAACAAAGGAAATGTTTGATTTTGGAGATGTACAAAATGGAATATTTTTAATTTACTGCCGGTATGAAATGCACACCAGCAGTTTTCAACGTGATTGTATTTATTTTGTCCAGTAGGTTCACTATTGTATAAAGAGGTCACGTCTAAAGAATAAAACCAAAACAGCGATGTTCATTTGGAGCATTAATTAAAAAGTAATGCATTCGGTCTCCTCACTCTTCTCATCCAATTACGTGCCAATTAAAATTCTAACTCAACATCCTGCGGCTCACGGCCAATTCAATCCAAACTCTCTATTGAAAGAGAACGCTTTTAAATGACAACTTCGGCAAAACCTGTTAAATAAAAACATTTGAAGGATATTTTTTTACCTCTTCTGAGGTACATTGTTTTTTACCTCTCTCTCTTTCTCTCTCTGATTGACCCGATTCCATTCGAGAAATAAATGCAAATGACCCTGTTCTACATTTAAGTGGTAATCGTAACTGCGCATAAATGAATCACAGACCGGCCTGCTTGATAAAAAGTCAGTTTAGCGCTGCTTACCTTACAAGCAGAACAACTCTGTGTGACTCTGTGTTCATATGGTGTCAGTCCAGCCAAATGAATGACAATCTCATCTGTCTCTGCCTGTATACTTACAAACTAAAGTTTCTCATTCTTTCACCCTCATTTTCTGGTTCAGTCTCTCTCTCTGTCTCTTGTGCTGGCTGTGTCACAAGTGCACTAATTAGTGTTGAATCAGTGTTCAGTAAACGCCTCATCGTCAGCATACCAGAGCCAGCAGTGTGCAGCTGAAAGTGCGCACGCACGCGCACACACGTCTGCATGCATGCGCAAATCACACATGCGCAAACGGCAAACATTATTTAATGGCACTTACATTGTGTGTCAAGACATTGTGATTTTTTTGGCCTTAATCAAACACGAGCAGTACAAATTTCTTTGTAAATGATTTGAACTTTACTATCGTCGCGTAAAATGTCCCGTTCGATTTGATGTAACAATTTAAGAAAGACCATATTTATAAATGATTCCTGTTTCCTGATTAAGGCCCATTGGGAGGCGACTCACTTCCTGTACAGATACAATATGATTTTGTGGCATTTCAATCGAATAGTCCAAATTAAGTCTACATACTGTCAGTTAAATGACCAAGCCGCACACACACAGCACAATGCAGTCAAACATATCAGATCAAAGCAAAAATCTTATACTCTCAAGAATTCAAATACTCTCATTTGAATCCACTCTCAAGGTTTCCAATCAAGAATTCCTTACACGCAAGACGCTGAGTTGTAAACAACCGCGAACTGAGTTTCAGTAAGGTCATAAATGACAAAGTCCAGAGGAGATGAGAAACCCCACACAACCAAATACTGAAGCGCATAAATCACGCCTGCCATAATTACATAACAACCTGCCAATGATGTGTCAAAAACACAGTGTGCAATTACAGAATCATAAAACTGTGAAAATTACGAGCAGTTTTCCAACTCAGACACCGAGTGAAGTCAAAAGTGATGGTTTGAATTGCTCTCTTTGCTAAAAGAACGAGCTTATTCTGATGAAAAAAAACAAATCAAATATTTCTTAAGTCTGGATAAGATCAAAAAAGTCCTCATATATTTAAGAAAAAACTGAAGTTTAGGTTCACAAAAAATGCTCACAAAAGTTTTTCTTTAAATCTAATAACGTCCACAGGTTTGTGTGAGGGTTAGATTTAGGTGACCGGAAAGACTGAGGTACCTTCACTAATTTAGTAAAACTAACCTGTGTGTGTGTGTGTACTTGTACATCTATCTTTGTGAGAACCAATGTGACCAGTTATACCATCAGAAGGGAGAGAAAGAGTTGTTTGAGGGTTAAGACTTGGTTTTAGGGTAAGGGTTTGAATTGGGTTAAGGTTAGGTTTAGGGTAAGGGTTGGGGTTAGAGTTAGGCAGTTAGTTGGGATGGTTAAGGTTAGAGTAAGGGGCTAGAGATTCTATTGTGTCAATGAATGTCCTCACAAAGATAGCTGTACAAACATGCGTGTGTGTGTGTGTGTATGGGGTGGAAGGTAAAGAAACTGCAGATGTGTAGTTTGTTAAAGAATTTGTAGCAGGATGTCCCCCTCAGTCTAAACAATACAGATTAACACCATTTTACTGGACACAGCTGCTTCTCTGTTTCAGCTGTTTACAGACCGTAAAACAAACACAGACAGCATTACAATACTTAAGCATTTTAGAGAAGTGTTTGGGTTCAGTATGAGTTCAACTGACAGCATCTGTGACATGCGGATTACACAAAGAGCAGTTCAGATCCGTCACTTTGTAAAAACAGGCAATAATCGTGTTTACAGTAACTTGCAATGTAAGTACAGTATATGGGGTGAGGCGCTGCACTGGAATAGGTTATGAACTCACCTCTTTCATGTGGAAAGGCTGAGATTGAAGGTTTTATTCGCTCACACTGGTTGAAGCTTTGGCTGCGTCTGCTGGGGTTGCAGGTTCGAGGTTTGCACTCCCCGCTTGCTCCAGCCGCCCTCACCGAGGGGCTTGGAAGCCTGTTGGAAAGTTCAGTCAGAAATAACAAACCCGTTCACCCAGTCTCTTTAAACAACATCTATTCATGCTACGAAGACACAAGACCAGAGGGCCATTTATATAAATGAACTACAGTGAACTTATTATATTAAAGTCAATGTCTGATCATATGAATGAGAACAAAATGACTAGTGAATGGGATTCACATGCTCGTTCTGCCCTAGGGACACAAGATGTCACAAGCTTGTAGTATCACAAGATTACCAGGAGATGGTGCTATTGTGCAGGCACACATTGTGGTTGAGGAGAGGGCGGACAAGGTGAGGTAAACCAGGTGTGCTGTGATGTTTTTAGGGTGGGTGTAGAAATGTGGAAAGCTGACCTAGAGTTTTTCAGAGCCACTGTGAGCCTGACAGCTTTTTTCTGACCGGAGCCTTTGCATGGATGACTTTATAATCGAGAGAAAGGCGATAAGTAAAAGAGAAAGATGGAGAAAGACGTTTCAAAGCACAGAACAGAAAGATGTAGTTTTTGCAAAGCTGGAAACAGAAGTGTGTCGTTGGAAATGAATATAAATTTACAGAGGAAGAACTTAAAAATAGAACCGTTCGATGGATGAGCAGCATATTCTGCATTTTACAGCATATAGAACAAACAAAACAATAATCATTTCAGATTTGTTGCGTGATATGTTAGTACTGTTTAATGGGATTAAACTAACATACAAAAAACACTGAAAAAATTTTAATAAATTCAAACTGGAAGCAACGCAACATTTCACAAGACAGTTCATGTTGTTTATAAAGTTATTCAGATCTTTTGTTTAGCATTTACATTCCAATTGCTTCCAATTCAAAACTGCAGGAAAATCACAACAGTCTATGACTATATCTACATCTTTTACATTTTTACAGGATATAACAGTCTATATCTTTTACATTTTCATGCATGCACTTGTATTAAATTTGAAGGCTGGAAAATCATCATGCATGTCCACATCAAATTAAAAATTATCATCAGACAATCCACAATCACATAATCCAGTATAAGGACATAAGCACAGTACCTGGACTGTAGGTCTGTCTGTGGTTTCTGCGCATACGGGGAGGGGATGTGGTTCTGGTTGATGGGAGAGGGGCAGGGAGAGCCGTGAGGAGAGTCCGCAGTACAGGAGTGAGAGGGCAGGGCAGGACTGGCGCATCGGTGGGCCTGGTTCTTCTGGAGCATCTGAGCATTGCTGGTATGTTTGACAGCCTGCTGTTGCTTGTAGCGGGACAAACTGAAGAACAGGCCTAAAATGGCTTTAAGATTGCCGTTGAGGATCTCTGTGGTTTGAAATAAACAATCTGTGTTAATATCACTGAGCATTACTTTAAGCTAAACCTGTAAGCGAGACACCCAAACAGAAATAGCTGCAGGTCGTGAACTTTTGAACATAACATTGAATCTCGGTCTTCTGGTGAATACTTGAGAATTTTTTCTCTGAAAGTTAAAATGAATGAAGTACAGAAAATGATTTAGACAGCCATAATAAAAATATTAAGACGTTACAGTAAATTGACACAAAATATTAACAAAAGCAAAAAGGCCACTTGGAGACACCAAAAGCTTTTATCTTGTTGCAAGTTTTGATGCTTCCAAATGATTAAACAAAAAACACAATTATTGCCGCAGCTTTGCTATTGTAAAATATCTTTCAGATACCAAATCTCGAGCTTTTAAACGACACGTTGGTTGTAAATGTTAATATTTATTTCACAGTCAAAACAGTCATTCAAAACGTTTGGTCTACAGAGGGGACGGTTCTTGCTCTGTAGGATCTTACTGAGATATTCATTTCTGTTCTCACTCACCTTCAGCACAAAGCCCCTTTATATTCACTCCTTTAGCAGCCAGAAAGCCTAGACAGGCGTCAATGTTTTCAATCTGTTGTGGGCAGAAATGCACATAAATCAAGCGCCTGACATTTCGAATTGACACTGTTTGTTTGTTTTTTGTATGCATTGTTTATGCTATTGTTACAGTTTACTGTTCTCAGAGTGGATAAGCTCCACCTCGATCCAATATATTCCTACATCAGTGCTTGTATTTGTTTCTGTTGCTTTAATGTGCTTATATTACAGAATGTGGTTCCTTTCAACCTAGTGGTTCCTGGTTCTACCATGTAGGACCGAAATAACCATTTTTGGAGAAATTATTTATTGTTTAAAGGTTCGGCTCGCCTGGGTTTTCAATACAAAGCAACAGAGCAAAGCATACGACCTACCATTTGCGACTGGCTCTGAGGGAATCCATTGATATCGCCAATCTTCTCGTTGGCTGAAAGAAAACAGCAATAAAGAGTTCGGTTTTACCACCAAGAGTCCACCGAGGTGTGGTCTGCAGGTTTATACTTACAATGGACATGACAGGAACGCGTCCTCCCTCCAGGATTGGTTTATTTAATTTTGGCTTCATAAAAATGTTCACAACTTGCTTTGCGGGCTCATAAACCATCCACAGATTAGCCCTTCTCATAAACGGACCCAATAAAACAGCTTCAGAGCTGAACAGATTCAGAACTATCCAAAATAACGAAGGTGGTGACAGCCAATCACGATACCTTTGTCCAATTTTCCCCCAACCCTACATTGTCATTATGGTTAGAATTACCAGTACGGTGGAGTTAAATTGTAGGTTTTATGTATTAACTTGTTTTCCAAGTGAAGGTGGGGGGAGTGGTTCAAATATTAAAAATATATTTTTGTTTAATCTTACCTACAACCTGAATTATTTCTGCCAACAAAACACCGTCGGTAACGTCCTGCTGCAGGTCTTTAATTAGGCGCTTGTTTCCAGACTTGGCTAGGTAATGGTTGGCCCAGTCTGTGTAAATCTATTCAGCCAAAGAGAAACAGAGAGAGCCTGAATCAGAAAGAACCACTTAGCATCAAACTCACGATTCAGGTCTTATATGGATGAAAGACAAATCGCACACTGTGGTCCATAAGCTACTATTTAAATATTCCAGTGTAGACTGGGAAATGTATTCCAGGTAAAATTTATATAAGCAGGCTGTCAAAATGGTCAAAAATAACAGCATGTGCAAACAATCTTGAAATGTTATACTTAATTACATCACTGTAACTTGAAAGACAGAATCTGTATTTATACAAAAAACGTGATTTTTCCACAAATATGGAAAATGTTAATGAATGGAACACACAAAGCATAATATACAGTATATCCTGCCTACTTAAAAAACATGTTGCATTAAATAATGCTAAATGCTTCGAACAGTCACATGTCACATCCTGTGACCTTACAATGTTGCGTGTTTGATTTAGAGCATAGCCTCCACATATTCATAGAAATATGATTTATTTTTAATTCTGCATTTTGGAAAAGTATTATATTTTAGCAGTCTGTGGGAGACGGTTTACTTTTAAACAAATGCAGAAGCTCATCCGGGCATTCCACCCATACATAAAATTTCCATACTGTACACAATACACAGAATGTGAATGTCATTCTAAATCTGGGCCTTTCCACTGATTCTATTATCTGTGTGCAATTACACAAAGTAACCACTAGGCAGCACAATCTCTGTTTCACTACTACATAGAATCCAGGCAGGCGGGTTAAAATCACAAGCTTTTGAACAGTTCAGTGAAACTGTGATAGTCACACATAGCAGAAGTGATGTGACTGCACATAATGCATATGTGAACGTGTAAATAGGCCATTTAAATCTGGAGTCACTTCTGTTTTTAATACAGAGTCTCTGTGTGTGTTCTGCCGGGGGCTTTTCTGACCACAGGGGTCAGGGATCTGCTCCACCCAGTCCCTGTAAACAAGAGTTTGAGGCTGTGGTGGAAAGCATGTGGAAACAATAATCTCTAATAATAAAAACATATGCAAAAAAGTTGTTGTGTATTATAATATAATATAACATATAATACAGCATGTGTAACCTGGTTAATATGATCACATTTAGCACACTCCACACAGACCACACTGCATTAGTTTAAGTATGATGAACTGGTAACCACCATAAGTCATGTTTAGCATGTTGGTCACCAGACATAGCATACTGGTGTCCCCGCTAGACTTTTTAACTAGCTTAACCGGCATAATTTCCTGGTCGACCAATTTCATCACCAGGACCATGCAGGTCAACCAGCTTGGTTGACCAAGCTAACCCAGCACCAAAACAACATTTTAATTTTAAATTTCAAGATTCGTTTTTACAGTCAACCGAATGAAAACAGAGCAAAGAGCAGTTTCTTAAACCTTCGAAAACGAACTTTCCATTCCTTAATTTCCATATTTTCCATATAAAAACAGACTACAAGGAGCTATTTAACACACTAGCTACAGTCATTGTGTTGTTTTACAAGCCAGTCGGCTGTGTCTGTAATGGCAATCTTATCCTCACACCAGCGCTGTACCAGAACACATTCGGTGCCATGTTCTTTAAAGTGAGGTGTTTTCCAGCCCCCCTGCCCAGAACATAGTGGGATGGAAGTTCGGAAGTATATTAATACCAGTGTTTATTAAAGACGCCCCACTATTGGCCCTTAGGACTGGTGTGTGTGGCGTTCATATGGCCAAATGCCCACCTGCAGTGTGGCTCACCACTGCTAATAGAGCACTATAGTAAAACCTCCATGACCGTGTCTATGTGCGTGCATGCATGTGTGTGCATGCGCCATAATTACAGACCAGCCGCCTGCGCTTTCATTCTACCCCGCCACATGAAGAACTTGGCTCTGGTCTCCCTTCAAGTCTCTTTTGACTGTATGAAGCTATATAAACACACACACACACACACTCGGTCGAACTGTAAACCTAAGCACTGCTGCTACGGACCAAAGGCAAAACACTGTTACTTTTCACAGACGATTTATTTTGACCAGGGCAGCAGGATCTATTCCTAAAAACCATCATATTTTTAACATGTAAAAATATAAACACGAGAGCTTTCAGCTGGAAGAGCTACAAACAGAAGTCAGGGTGACAGTAACACGGCCAAGATAAACAACGGGCGCATGTATGTATTGTGGCATGGGGGTTATGCTGCAACAGTTCGAACGGTCGCTGAAAATTACGGGAACGTATGAAGAAGTAATGCGTAAATAAGGTTTATTTCTAAAAGTTTGAAAACCCATATGAAAAATGACACCTAGGTTTTTCAATGGAGTAACAAATAAAAATCATAAGTTTAATAATATTCATACGAGATATATACCACCTTACCTCATCGACTGTTCTAAATATCAATGCAAACTGCATAAATATAACACAAAATGACTGCATGGTTTAATTGAGGATTAATTAATAAATGTTTCTTAAAAAGTGGAAAGCAAAATGTATTATTAAGATACGTATCCTAATGCATCTAACTGCCCGTGTGCATTTAAAAGTCATGCACAAAAACAACATCTAATAAAACACAAACCAATCAGCAACTAACAGAAAAATCACTGATAAATAATGCATCAGTTTTCCAACCTGAGGATCTCCTGATGTTTCTTTGGTTGTCTGGTTCTTTCTCTGTAAAGTTGCATTGCCTTGACTTTGCTGCCTGTAGACGGTGGACTTCAGAGGTATGAGACTGGGGTGCACTGGCTTCAGGGGTCCACCGTGCTGCGTCGCCACCCTAACTGGAATTGGCAGAGCGGTACCGTGCACGGGTTTGGGCGATCCAGTCTTCATCTTGGAGGCAACTAGAATAGCAGGCATCTTCTTATCCTCTTCAGTCCAACCGCGTTTGCAAATGCGCGGCGTGCGCACAGTCGCTCTGGCACGAGGTTGTCTGGTCAGAGAGCAACCACACGCTTGCTTAACAGCTGGAGAAGTTCGGTGGGAAAAGCATCCGCAAACTCGGATTCATGCAGCGCTGGAAGGCTTAACATCAGACCGACATCAACACACACTTTCGAAACCTTCTAATAACATGATTTTCCCATGACATCCAGCCACATGCTTCCCCATCATCAGCATCTTCAGCGCTTCTCCTGTCCAGCGAGTCTCTGCTTAATATGTGACTTGAGATCTGGGCTCCACCCGCCACCTGCTCCTAGTTCCACGGTAGCGCAGAGTTGCCCAATATAGCCCAGCAGAGCCACTGTTGAGAAACAAGTCGGCACACTGCGGCAGGCAGAAATCACAGATAAGAGGGAGGGCAGGATGTAATTTGTCATCGACGTGAAAAACTTACAATCCGTACGTGAAAATCAAACAGGTCTCCAGATGCAACGGTAGCAAGGCTTAAAACAAAGGCTTGAGAAGGATTAGGAAGCCATTAGCAGAACAGCAGATGTGTCTTATGGGAAAATGCAAGACTAACAGCCCTGGGTGACAGCCTAATCAGCCATAATGTTACCCTGCTCGCCAATGCAAAAGAGTAGCAGTCAATGCTCAGCCTGCCCTATCATTACATTACTACAGCAGGCAAAGGAAAGAATGATGTTGAAAAAAAAGTCTTGTTTAAGACTCCTTTTTCTCCACGCCTCTCCTGGAACTATATACCTAGAAAACCCACAATGACACTATTTAACAATCAGGGTATGATATCATAGGTAGCATACAGTAACAGTTCTATCATTTACTCAGCATCATGGGGATTGTTAGTGTCAGTCACCATTCACTTCCTCTGTATGGATAAAGGCTAATATAACGTTAATATAATGTAAACATAGCAAATAACAATTGTCATTTTTGGTGTACTTTCCCTTTAAGAAGAACTGTTTGTTATTGTCGTCATCTCAACAAGGCAATTTACCCACTGAAAACAACATCTATTAAGCAGTTAGATTATTAAAATGAACGAAAGAACAAAAACTGCCTGAAAGCAGAAGTATTTTACTCGAAATGATGTGTGCGGTTTTACCCTGACTGAAACGGTACGTCTCATTCGCTGCGATTTTTCAGAAGTCGGTGGATTCCCATGCCTGGTCGCATTTAAAGCCGCATGCTGAGAGAGTGTTTGGTTATTCATGCAGCCCGAGTGGAAGCTTTGGGGGGATGAAATTCTGTCAGAGCAGCAGTTCTGCGCGCCTGCATATTGAACCCAATAATCCCAATGGGGGCAAGTGAAACTCACTACCTCCCCGCAGCCTTTCAAAACGTACTGATGCATTGTTTCCTCAGAGAATTACTGTCTTCCGACACCAAAACTGTGTTGAATTTGCAAAACTGGAGATGTTCACT
Organism: Botia almorhae; assembly: GCA_036877575.1. Classification (NCBI taxonomy): domain Eukaryota; kingdom Metazoa; phylum Chordata; class Actinopteri; order Cypriniformes; family Botiidae; genus Botia; species Botia almorhae. The sequence goes on from JAZGTJ010004093.1 coordinate 22,456, forward strand.
GGAGTAAAATATTAAACTGTATTATGTCTTGGCTAATGCCTTCAATTCAATGGAGAAATAAATGCTGAAGCTGCTTTTAGACCCAACTTAACAGGTGCAACAGGGAAAGTTTAAGCGTGTAATTTATCTGCTATTGTTGGCCCCAAACGGAACTGCAATATCCCCTTGGCTTCTGCTGGTTGGACGAACAGATAGCCCCGCCCTAAACGCCTAAACGGCATTGGTTGAATGAAAATTGCTCAAACAACCAATGATTTCATAGTGCCAGTGTCACGAAACCCTAGCGTTTACACTTTTTCAAATAAATTAAACAACACACTTTGTCATTCCTGCATATTAAGCCGAGACAGGAGAAAGATTATTATAACGTCAAATATTACACACATCATTTTTATGGATAAAACAAAGCGTTACAGCTACTCATTGCTAAAAAAAATGAGAATAAGACACTTCGGGTAATGTTCATATTATTTCTCAGGCCCACATTAACTAGAACAAGGAAAATGTAAACAGTACCGAGAATCAAGCGAAGGGCATCGTAATAAAAACCTACCGCGTTACCGCAGGAACGCTGGGTGGTTGGTGCAGGTTGCTAAGCTGAGGTTTTAGTAAACACACATGTGCAACCGCAAAACACAGCATGGAACCAATTTTACAGACCCCTTTGTTAAACTGGATTTGATCATTAAAACCACAAGAATACCCCTTGAAGGTAAACTCATTTTGGGTGGTGCTTTGCAATCCAACATGCCCACAGCAGCAGATGTCCAGCTGTGCAGGACCAACCAAGCTGTCCTCGGATATAAATAACCCATTTTACCTCATTTTGTTTACCTAACCCTATAAAAACGTTATTTTACCCCTGTTCCCATGTAGAGCTGTAAGGTAAACCTCATAATCTGATATTCCAGGTGACACTGTCATCTTTCATATTTTAATGGTTTTCTGACGTTGATTTAGCGTTTAAACGTTACCATGCCAACATCAAACATTACAGAGAACAGAGAAAGTCAATGCACACAGTGGGGGGTCATTTGTCACAGGCTGTCCAGTCCATTAACAACTCTCTCACCAACATTAGTCTTTAACTTGGCCCGGGGAAGATAAGCTTATTCCATATGGTTGCTTGTTGTGCGTGGACATCTGCCCAGTTCGTTCCCAATATGTCGCTCTGGACAGAGCGGAGCAGGTTACTGCTTAGTTCACCTGCTGAACCTGTTATGTTTAGTATTACCATATGTTACTCTCTCCCTATGGAAAAAGGAAAACTATACAGCTTTCACTGTGGTAACTATGACAAACCTTGTTTGAAGGTTACAGTCAACAGACCTTAAAATCTTACAACTCCTAAAGATTTCATGTAACAGCATGAGTCAATGTCTTGTAACTCAATCATGGTACACATCAGGTTGTTAAAAAACATATGTATTGTTCCAGAAAACATTCTGGCCCAGTCAGCTGAAGTGATTTATAAGCCAGGAAAACTTTCCTTATACACGAAAGAGCGTTCACGACCATTTTAGTTCAATAACCTGATATATTTATAAATAAAGCTGAATATTTAATGAGAAAATAAAATCATGAAAATGTGTTAAAGTCATTCAGGTTGATTCATATTTCATGTTGACTAACATTCTAGGAATCTCGTGGATAAATTAACTGGTCTTTCATTGGACGATGACGCTAAAGCTATTTATAATGTGATGATCAGTGCTAATGTTTCAGCTGTATCACCATTCATGCTAACAGCTAGAATCAAGAACCAGGAAGCAGAGGTTATCAGTGGACTATCAAACAAACGTGTGCAGGATGACAAACAGACGCTCCACTTCAGCAAATCACTGCCGGGCAGCGGCACGGATCATCGCCTCTATCAGCCATCCCTGAAACAATCACACCTAAATCCAAACCAGACACGCCGAGACATGCACACACAGCTCCTACAATCCTGTTTAACCAGGTAGACAAAGTAAATGATTAGCAATTAGTTAATTTCTGCTATGACTAATGTGGGCTAATGTGCTCACTTCACCCGTTGTATATCCTGCAATATTGTTAAATATTAATCAAAGTTCACGGTCAGATGCCACTTCAACGACTGCAGGCCACTGTCAACATGAAGCAGACACAGAGTCAGCTGAACGGTTTGATGCGCAAACAGGTGTGACTCTGTATTGCTTCCTGTCAACCTATTCAAAGACATAAGGGCTTCATGATTTCTATAGTGATATGGAAGCCAATACAAATTGCTATGGCAAACTACATAGCTGTATTTTTTAATAATATGATCCCTACTGGTCATATTATTAAAAAGATATTGTAAGATATTGTTCAACAGCTGAACAATATCTGTGGGGTTTTACATTGTGTTTATTAAAGCAAGGGTGAGAAGGGACAAAAACAGACTAAACTAAAGTTGTCTGTCTATTTTTGAATTTTCTGAAAATCTGAAAAGTTTTGATATTTGAATGAATAATTTGCCATCCAAACAATTTTTGTGCTTCTGAAAGAAACGAAAAGGAAAAGATTATCACAGCAGTTCTGTGCGATTTTTTAGGCTATATGTGGAAAAGAACAGAGAAGCATTGTCTTGTTTTGAAATTCTAAATCTGCTTTAACATTCATACTGTCTTAATAAGCCTTTAAAACAGGAAACATAAAGTAAAACTATGTTGATGACCTAGTAAACTCAGGGTCATTGAGGAGTTCCACGGTAAGCGTTTTCTTTCACGAGCTTTGCGAGAGCAGATGGGGGCTTGGCACCACACTTTATTCCCCTTTCCCAAGCCCATGATAAGATTACAAATTGTATGTCCAGTCAGCAAACAATCTCATTACTGGATGAGATATCTAGCTGTCTCCAACAGGGTCAGAAGATCCTGTGTGCGCACAATCACGACCAAATACGCTGTCATTCAGGTGAAACGTCAACCGTGGCGATGGAAACTTCTGGGGTTTACATATCTCCTTACATAACCTTGCATAATTTGCACTCTACATTTGACACAACTAACAGAACAACGTGGAATCTCAAAGGTGGACTGAGGCGTTTCAGCTCCAAAGTAGCAGAAGCAAATACAGAGAGTAAGTCACACCAAACACCACCTGCTTCTTAATCCTATTACCACAACCGTGCATCTCGCCTGCTAGTTAGGCAGGCACAACCTGTAAGTTAGGTTAGTAGGGGATTTGAGTGATCTGCAACATTACAAACCGCTCATACCATAAAAGGTTTACTGACATTTCACACAAGATTAGCATCTTAGCCTAATGCTAGTCAGGCTGTTAGCATGTAAACCTAAGGGTGCTTATCAGCTGCAGGTTGAATCGGTATACATCATAAATAGTTATACAATAATTTGGAGCTTGTTAATCCACGCCCAGGCTATGAAATATTATAAAAATACTTTAGTAAAATTAGTTTAGCCATTGAGCAAACAATGAAGCTGGCATTGCAAAATCTGACAACAGCACAATAAATCTTATGTTACCTGCTCAACTGCGTCTGTTAAACAAAATGACCGTGTTTGAAAAGGGGAGGAACCTTACATAGTTACTGGTCATTCATCAGAAGCTTCCTTATTCAGATGTAAAGCTAGCTCTAGTCTTAGCATCATAAACCATACCCACCAACCAATCGCATGCCAAGAGCTAGTAAAAACAAGCAATCTGATTGGTCGGCAGCTGGGCACACAGATTTTGCAGACTTGGCAGATTTTGCTGACAGTTAAAACTAAACCAATAATACAGAATCACCTGTTTATGGTTTACAAGACGCCTCGGTATCAGAAAACGTTCCTTTTTTAAGAAGGAGGCGTATGCCACAGTCAGGGCTGCTTGTACATGACATACAAGACAACTGATAGCGAGTAGATATAAATAGAAGGAGATACAGTGGAGTCCTGCAGTGGCACGCGAGACACATCTGCCCCGGAGGAAGCGAACGTGCGAAGACCCCACACAGGAACACCAACACGGAACAATGCCTCCACTGAAGAGATTAGACAAGAGGTCTCTGAGGGACTGGAGATTACGCTCCTCGCCCTCACATCACACAGATAAGACATGATATGGGCACGCGCTAATGGTATTCGTAGCTGCTTGCCGTTTAGCAAACGCTTTTCTTTTAAAGCAGCTTACAGCACGCGCACAATCCACAATGGTGAAAACTGAGTAACACTCCACCCAAACATTTCAATTCTGTCCTCATTTACTTGCCCTTAATCCAAAACCATAAGCGTCAAAGATCATTAAAGTGGTCAGAACAAGGGGTGCACTACATATTTTGTCTAAAGGCAGAGAATAGCTTTGTTTGAAGAAGCCACTGAAATTAAAGAACACATTCGAACCAGTTCTGGATCAACGAATCGTTTAGTAATAACACATCTACCGTATCGTTTGAGAAGACTTGGAGGATAAATGCATCCTTTACATTAATCATTTACTTGTTGATACTTTTTTGTAATTTCGGAAGATGTCATTCATACTGGTGAAGAACAACATCAGTGTAATTAATGCCTAAAATGAAAATACTGTCAATCTATTCTTTTAAACGCTAAAGCACCTCGGAAACTTCTAGAAATGAAAACATTTCCTTAAAACACTCCAAATTTGAGAGACGTCCCAATTAGGGCTCTTAAAAGTTTGCATAAGAGGAAAGGAAGAGCACTTAAAAGCACGCATGCGAAATCAATTAGCAACACAGCCAGATAAAGCGCAGAAATAAAAACAAACCATGCGAGTAATGTCATTTTTGGGCTCTTCAATTGTAGACTCTTTCGTTGCCAAATCCTCATGGTTTGATATTTGGTCAAACACACACCCACTACAAGACAGAGCAGTCCAGCTTAACACTAATTGCAGGAAACGCACAAAAACCCCAAAAACGTAGATGTGTGATGTCACTCATGCCCCAAAATTTATGACCTCATGGCAAAATCAACCAGAATATACCAGCCCACATGCAGCCACTGCGAGTCTGGAGTTACTTTGGGAAGTAAATGTATTAGCTTTACTAAAGCTAATAAATTCAGACAGAAATCTGCCTGAACAATTCTCAGCGAGTCCTAGAAAACAATTAAAATAACTATATTTTTTGGGAAAATGTGTGATGGTAAATGTCTTAACCCCACAAAACTGTACAACTGTTACTCCTAACTGTAACCATCTGCATTTCTTTAGATGGTGAAAAATGGACTGTATCTATACTGTATTGGTAATGGGGTAAAACAGCCTATAAAACCAACAACAGAGACTATGTCCTTCTGTACCAGCAATCTGCAGCTGTACTGCCACCTACTGTCAGATACACTTTATTACAGCACAACGCAACATGCATAACACACGTTTGTTAAAATGTTTATAAAAAAGTGTTAAAACACCATATCAAGCTACAAGATTATGAGATCAAGATCTCAAGATGTCATTTTTGCCGAGGAATTTACTTGCAAGCAGATTTCTGCTTGACTCAACGGTAAGATGAACAAAGATATAAATAGAGGTTACCGATTCAAGCCAATGTCCAATGAATTAAACAGCGATAAAAACAGACTCACAATGTAGGTGAGCGACACACATTGTGAAACTATTTTTTTCCATTCCATCTGAGGGTCTTTTGAGAGTCACATGCTCTTCAGCCCCCCTTACTCTGATTGTGGGGTTTCATCTATTATTTATTGAAGCAAAGCAGAGGATGGGGGAGGTTTGCCCTTTGAAAACGTACCACTGCCATGAGGTTGTCTTCACACCCTTCGGTCCCTCTCACTTACTTATTTAAAGCTAGTTCCCATTTTATCTACAAAAAAGGGGAGAGATGAATGATTATAAAGCATTACGATTTAGCAGCCACATTCATTCATTTTTACTTTTCGTCCTGTATTTTAGATGCTTAAGCTGTAGTCCTCAGCTGGTTTTGCTTCAGTACCCAGATTTTACTTCACTCATCTATATTCACTATATTTTCAAAATATCGGAATAATTCACTATTCAGTTACGCATACTTGCATATATCTGACGTGCTTCAGAAGCAAGACAGGAAACAGGCTAAGAAACCTTTACGACCGCAGCTAAAGCAGAGGCAGAGTTAGGGATTAAGGGAAAGCTCTTGAAACTGAATCTATTAGGACTTCAGTGACCTCCCATCACAACAGCAGGGTCACATCTAGAAAACTGTGCCGCTGAGCTCACAGGTCAATGGACGGACAAAAAGAAATGGACCTGAAAGAGACAAGGGAATTCCTTTATAAAAAAATGTCCTTATCATAAAATGTTTTCACGACAAGTTTAAAGTCCTAAATTCCAACGGATCCCACACAGACAAAACATGGCTATCATAAAATGTCTCGGCAAACGACCGTCTAGGTCACTGATCATGGAAGATATGAAGGGAAATATGAAAGATTACAGTTGCATCTTTCCACGATAACAAAGAAATACGTGTGCAATTACAAAAAGGTTCTCTATCTCTCTCAGCATCTCCATTTCAAATAAAAAGGATGGAATTTCTGTGATACTCCAAGGTACTTCCAAAATTACTATAGTACATGTCTGAGGAAACATGTAAACTTGACATATGCTACGGTACTGAAATCAATGTGCTGTGGTATTTTGGGGCACTAAGGGTACAAAGAATAAAACAATTTCAAGATTCCCACAGTGCCGGGGGTAGCTGGTCCTTCACTTAATTTAACCCAAACTGCACTTTAAAAGAGAGGAATAATTTTGTGAATTAGCATAACAAAGGCCAATAGAATCACAAAAGAGTCATGCAGAGAGAGTATTATCCAATGACACAGCAAGAGAGAAACTTCTAGATTAGCAAACCTCAGCAAACACATTGCACGTCGGTATTGGAGATGTATAGATTTTAAATAAAAGCTCAAAATGAACGAGACCGGCTATTTGCACCTCCTAAAACCCAATAAACTTTTAACAAAGTCGATCTTCCGTTTCACTTATCAGCTACACGTTAAATTAATAAAGATAAACAAACCCACAAGCACATTTCAAAACAACATCTACCAAAGATTCTAATGATATTAAAGTCTGACGATTGGTGTGGATTCAAATGTGAACAAAACTGGTCCACAGCCTCACACTGACCATCTATTGTCCAGGAAATCAATGATGAATGTAGCATCTTATAATGAACGTCTGTGCGTGACCCTGGAGACCAAGACCCTGCTATAGGAAAGACCAGCGCGCCTCAGTCATGACAGTGGGACAATACTGCGGCTTCTTGTGAATGAAGAACAAGAAAAGAAGAATATTACACACCCTCAGCTTTCCAAAGCCAAGCGTCCTCATCTAAATGGGAAGGCAAAGGATGCATATCTTATATCTTTGTGTCTTTGGTCTGTGGAGATGTGAGGTGACAGTGGAGAAGCTTACATTTGTCCAAAGTATGATGTCATGGTGGCACAACAGTTTTCCTGCCTCTACCTCACAAGGACATCATGCCTCAGTGAATTATACATTTAAGACAACCGTAATGTTTGTTAATATTAATGCATTTTTAGTAAATAAGTAAATAAGCGCTGCATACACAATAAAAAAACAGTCATTGTAAATGAGTAGCTTATCTATGTGAAAGTGTCTTGGGAAAATAACTACACATCCTTAAAACTGATCTGATTCTGAATCTGATCGTTGATGCTCATTTTTGTTAATGTCACAGGACAAAAACACCCTTGAAGAGACATTCTCTGAAAATAAGATTGATTATAGTTTCTTATCAGCCGATTTACTTTGTTTCAAAAAGGTTTAAGGATGTTTTTGTAGAACAAACAATAAACAAGTAGTGTTAAAAATGTTTTGAACAGCGTTTAAGTGCCAGAGACAATTCATAAATGTTTTTTACATTATATAAGTAGAGCAGACGGAAGGCAGTTAGCATACGAGTTAGCATATTATTAATATGTTGAACCTTAATGCTAACAATGCAAATGGACTGCAGTATGGAAGGTATGGAAGGAAAGAGTATGTTGAAAGGGCATCTGCTGGGGTCATGACCCCTAATCAACAACATTCAGAAAGGAAGTGTACAAGCCCCCATTATCACCAATGTTTCCTTTGCATTGACCAATACATACAGTACTCATGAATAAATAATGTTTTTAACCTTCCAACATCAGATGGACTGCAAAGGTCATCTAAATATTAATGAGGATATCTCATGAATAATTTCCACTGATAATTTTTTTTTACAAGGAAAATCATCTATGCACACGAATGGTTATATGTACAATTAAAGGAACGGTACATCTGAAAAACATCTACAGTCTGACATCATTCCAAACCCGCGTGACTTTGAGAAACGTTGACGTTGGCCGTTTCCTACAATGAAACTCAATGGGGACCGAAGCTGTCAGGCACTCACATTCTGTCAGGCACTCAACATCTCCATTTATGTTCCACAAAGGAAAGATAAACCCATGGGTTTGGATCAACATGATGGAGAGTATGTCTCATTTTTGGGGTAGCTACCCCTTTAAGATAGAAAACTGTCATAAACATTAACAGCAGTAAACGGCCTAGTTTACTTGGTTGAAAAGAAACAGGACAGGAGTATTTAGTGGGTATGATGTCACACCAGAAGGTCAATAAACAGGACCTCAGTCAAGCAGAGCTAATTTTTAGCTCAGAACTGACCTCTCTCAGGCTTCAAGGTCTTACCTACTGACCCACAGAGAGAATATAGATCCATACTAAGGAAGGGTGATTAAAGAGAACTACTCATTTGACACTCTTTTGTGTACAGATCAATGAAAAACTGTAATATACAAGCGCACATACCGAATCTGCCCAGAATTTCAGAATTCTTTATTATTGGTTTTAATTACGTGTCTCGGTATTATATGATAAAGCAATAATGAAAGAAAAGGTTGATTTTGTAACATCCAAATACAACTAATAAACATGTTTTTACTCAAAAACAAAACGGTACAGTAGCTGAATCACACAATGGTATAGTTGGTGAAGATCAACTCAGCTCAGATCAACACAGCTCAGATCAACTCAGCTCAGATCAACTCAGCTCAGATCAACTCAGCCCCGCTCTGATCAGAGCAACTCAGCTCAGCTCTTATTTTTATTTAAAAAAGTACTAAGTGATCATAGTATTCGTGTCATAATTATGTGTTTGGTATTATTGTGTACTAAACATCTTTGAAAAGCACCACTGAATAAATATTCATAAAACTGTGGAATCTAATTATGCAAATCATACAGCATCTGGTGGTTGGCATCTTGCTTCTGTTCTCGGGTTCAATAAGGACACAAGGAAACTTTGAACTTCTAGTTAGCCACGACGGTTGTGTTACTGCCAATGATTAATAGCAAAAACAAATCGACATTAAGCACAAACATGTCGTCTACAACGGGCAGCGTTCACCGTTTCCAAGCGCAGGTGAACCGACAGCGTGTATTTGATGTACCCCTTTAAAAGCTGTTTATTTAAAAAACCCTTTCACGGGCAGCTCAAAAGACTTGAAAGAAAACCACAAACTTCAAAATCTTGATCTCCAGCCCAGTGGAGCCTAGTTGGGCGAGTGCCTGGAATACAAAGCCAAATCAGCAGAGTTCACCAACACACATCCAACTAACAAACCGGCAGCAAAGTTTTGCAAGAGAACTTGAACAATGCCAGACAGTCAGACCGTTAGACCTTAATGTCTCATGGCAAGCCTGTCTTTATTAAGAAGGACAAGCCTATAGACGACTCTCCATTGCTCACAGCCTCTATAAAGTGATTAGATTCCGTGTCAGTGGAACCAGTTAATGGCGATGACAGGGGAAACGGTGAATTAACGCAGAGGTCCACAGGGCTGAACTGAGGCTCATGAAAGAAGCTTT
>JAZGTJ010004094.1:0-32307 GCA_036877575.1 Botia almorhae
TGCTACAGTATTTTGACTGATATGTAAAGCTTTGCTGATCTTCTTGTAGCCCTCACCTTTTTGTGTAAAGAAATGATTTCTCAGATTTTGTGACATTTCTCTTTCATGGGGAGCCATTGCTGACAGCATGAAATATGAAGGGCTTTTCTTTGTTAAGTAATGCCCTTTTATAGTCACCTGTCTGCTGGACACCTCTTAAATGAATCATTAGACTCACCTGTGGTTGAATGCCTGTTAATTAGAATTTTGTAGTCTTAAGTGTGGCTTTTCTCCTGAAGACTATAATTGGGGTGTACTCATTTTTGCAACATGGGTTTAAATGAATTTGTTAGGAAAATCACTTTTTTGTGTGTGCAAAATAACAAATCTTGTTTGCAATTAATGGCCCACATTTGTGGGAGTATTTTGTAGTATAGTATCTCATAGAAAATGTTGATTCTGAAAGGAAACTAAAGATTTTCTGATTTATGCTGAGCACTGTATGTGTACACTAAACAAAGATTGTTTGAACTATATGCTCATGAATATTGTATGACATTGTATAATTGATGATTTGCTCTGTCACAGATGTCCACAAGGACAACAATGACACCCCCCAAGGTTAACACCTAACATCTTATCTTACAATGAGATGATGGATAGCACAACCAGCCCCATGTCAGAGTCTGGTGTTACCAATGGATTTATAAATAGTGTGTTCAATGTTTCACTTGATGAAGATAACAAAACAGGAATTTCATGGATTCCAGAGTCCTCACACTCCATTATTCCCTGCCAGTCACTCAGGAGAGAAAAACAGGAACCCAGTCAGCGGTCTAGGACTGCAGCTATCTGGAGGATCTTGAACCGTCGTAAGATCACCTCAGACCTGGACAGACGACCTCACTCAATGATCCTTCCAGGTGAAGCGTCCCTTCTCAAGCTCTCATTCACAAACAAAGTGAGACCCTTTAAGAAATTCAAGTCCCCATCTGTTTTCAGAGGGAAAGCTGACAAGCTCTCCAGTGTCACATGCAACAGTGAGCTGAAAGATGACGTGAATTACATATATACGTGCAATGACTCCTTAGAGCACAAGTGCTTGTTTAAAAATAAAGCCAAGAGGCATTCATTTGCAGGTCCCACTGCAGACCTCTGCTCATTTGAGGACATAGACCCTTCTGTTATTCCAGAGAACAACCATGTGCTTAAGGACATCAGTAGCCTCCAAAACGGGTGTAAATTAGCAGAAAGAGTCACATATACAAAAAAAGGTCACTCCAACTTCTCAAATTGCAACATTGTGACAGATCATGAAAAATGTTACACAAAGCAAAGCCTCAGAATACCTCAAAGAAGAAGGTGGTCAAAAGGGGGTGAGGTTTTGAATTACCTGAGAAAAATTTCCCTTAAAGGAAAGGGAAGTTCAACTTTAACAGAGAGTAGTTTTGAATCTTTGACTACCTTGGACAAAACTATTGATTCAGATTATGGTTCAGTCAGTTTTGAATTTGTCAAAGATTTAAACTCTACACCTGAACAAACAGGACTTGATGGTATAAGTAGCCATTTTAGTGGCCTGTTCCGATTTTTTAACACTGTGGCTGAGACTGCTATGAAATGGAGAAACTCGTCTCGTTCTTTTTCTCCTCCTGAAGGACAGCGATCCCCATCTGACTCATGGAAACCTCAGCTGTCAGGAGATCTTATCAAGAATGAACCAATCAGCAGTGAACACAAAGCTGATAACTCATTTCAATGTAAATCTACATCTGCTGACAAAGTGGTGTTACAAACCAATGACTTGGTGGTTTTCTCCCCTCCTGTGGTGCTGAAGGCCTGGAGGACATGTAAAGACTCTCCAATTGACAATAGTTCCCTGTGTAATGACTCATATGGATCTCAGTCTCAACTCCACTCAACACGTATCTCTCTAGCCACAATTGAGAAACACCCAAGATGTGAAGAACCAGAGCTACCAAATGAGAGGGAATCTAGTTTTGAAAGCTCTGCTATTCTGCATCAGATGAACCACTTATGTAGCAAAACAGCTGATGAAGACCAAGATATCTGCACTGATAGAAAGAAAATACCAAACTGCCCAGAGGTTATATTTAAGGTAACATAAGTATACAGTCATTATTTTATTTATTCATTTAGAAGAGCACAGAGCTGGCAGAACATAGAGCATCTTCAGTAAAGTTGTTTTAGTGAGGTGGTAGTGAGCACTTGATTTAATTAACCAGGAATTAATTGGCTGGTGAAAGGTGGTCACTGTATAAAAGGTGTTTTTGCTAGTTGAGTGTTTCCATAAACTTTTATCAACTCCACTAAATTTACTATTAAGGCATTCAGTAAAATGTTTTTTAGATGCTGGATTTTCTCTTGACTAATCCCACTCTACTACTATCATTGAACATTACATTTGTTCATTGGTATACTGCAGACTTTGCTTTGCAACCAGTGCAGTATGCGCCATTGTAAGCGTGAATTGATGTTGTCATTTTTAGGCTTTCTCACGCCCTCCTGGCCAGTCGCCAGCAGATCCCCCATTTAAAGTACTGCTCCAGCGTTGTTGCTCTCTGCCACTACCAGCAACTTTGTCTGCACTGAAGCCAATGGACCTAACACTCACTCCACAAGGTAAAAATAAAAGTCTGAATGGTTATAAATTGATGGCTATGATTTGTTAATAGCAAGTTGTTTGAAAGTTAAAACAGCGTGTGTTCCTTGTTCTCAAACAAGCCTTACATTTCCAAACCTTTAAAGCCTTTAATTAAAATCTATAATAGATTTTGAAAGTCCTTGAAAGAGTACAGATTTCTTGGGGAGGTCATATAAATAAACCAAAAGCATAACAGAAGAATTAGCAACAGCATGCAATTAAGTTCTTTAAACAATTATTCTCTCTTTAAACCAAAAATAATGATTAATATTGATTACATTATTTTTAAAATCAATCTAGATATTAATCATATTAAATCATACAAATATGAAAGCAACTTTCCTAAGTTGATACACACAGATGTACAATGTGTCTTTCAGTTTTGTTCATTTTTCTAGTAGACTTGATAATTATTAATTTCGATATTTTTTATCAGAAGTAGTTAAAAATCATGCTGTGATTAATCTCCTCTGCAGCTAAACCAATGGCAGGCATGCTCCGTGTGAGGAATGGCAGCACAGGATTTAAACGACAGAAGTTGTTCAGACCAGGATCCGGACCACTGCATGTTAACATGGTGAATGATTAAGCCTTTTTACTGACATGTCACATAATGCTTTAATGACTTCATGTTTTTTTGAGATCTTAGTATTTGTTTACATCTCTGGGAATAATGATATTACCAGCTACTGGTTAAGACAGTTAAATGTTCATTTAATTACTTTATCTCAAATTTAATCTCAAAATATTTTAAAAGTCAGCATGAAATCCAGATTGACCATATTTCCTTTAATATACATTTCTGATCACAATTTGCATGTTTAATCAGTGAGGAAAATATTTTTTTAAAATGTAGTAACTTGCTCTTCCCACCAAGCCTATTTATTTTAAACCACCTATCATATAAAGACCATTTTTAACCAGCACTTAATTGCCAATACATAAAATCAAGTCTATACGTTTTTTGTACCCACAAATTTTCAATCTCAACATTGTACGTATGTAGGGATTAAAACGAGTTACAAATGTTTACTTTAAAGTTCGATTAAATATGTTGTGGGTTAGTCTAATATACAAAACTACAAAAGCATTATTTAGTTCATTCAGAAATGCTACCTGAGGTTTTGATATTTTACCTGCCATGGGTTTGTGTGGTTTTAGACAGAACTATCGCTATTGTAAAACCAGCTAGATGCATTGAAGTGCCATTCCTGTGGTGAAACTGAACAACAACACTAGATGTGAGATAGTGTCTAGTACTGAAACCTCTCTCATTTATATTTCTTAATAACTCTTAATGTTGTTATTTCAATAAGTAAGCTAGAGTGTGAAGCTCTGAACTTTTAATTTAACTACTAATGAGCTCAGACTGTTTCCTTCATGTTGATGATTGTAGGGAAGGGGAGTACAATCTCACCTCTAGTGTGAATTTGAGGCAAATATTCAAATTGTTCCCTGATTCTTATTATGTAATGGGCTCATTAGATAAGACATCAAAGTGAGCTAATGATTCTGGGAATCAGGAGAGATTAAATACAATGCAGTAGTGTCTCATCGTTAATGATTGCTAATGTCGTCCTCACGTCACGTCCTAATGTAAGCCACATTACACAGTAGTAAGACTTTACAATAACAATACATGGGTAATCATGCACTGAGACTTTATATAATACCTATTTAAATAAAACATATGGTGAGTTAGATAAAGTTAAATAAAGAGCTAAATAAAGAATCATCTCAACAAAAATCTGTTAATTTTAAACAGGTCAGTGTTTAAAATGGTCTCCGAACTAAACTTACCCCTACAGAAAGTTTATAAAAGTGATTTTTATTTTGTTCGTTTGTCAAGTACGATTTCCCAGGAAATGACATAAAGGTAAGTGATGAAAATTTTTTTTTGGGTGAATTGTTCCTTTAATGAGTTAGTCATAGTATACCTATTACCTTAGTCATGACATAATTATGCATTTACAATATTTTAAATGCATTGAAGCAATTACCTAAAACATGAATTAATATGAGAATTAATAACAGAGACATTAACATATTCCTCATCACTGCAGTGGTCAATGCCTTTAGTTTACTGCAAGTTCATTTCTGCAATTTTGCAAAGACTTGAATGAAGTCTGACTGCATTGCATGATGAATCCCTCCCATTATATTGAATGAGTCTGACTACACTGCACAATGAAGGTCTTGCATCATATCTACACACTGTTCTTTATGTTGTCAGCATTTGTGAGAGTGCAGCTCTCAGTAAGTCAGTAAGCACACAATTTTTATTGATTCTTTCTGATTGGCCATAACATTTATTTTCTGTTGATCATTAAGTCTGTAATTGGTTGTAATGCTCAATGCTGCAAGAATAATGCATTAAATGTTAAACACTAAATGTAATGTTGTAAAATACATTTACATTTATTTTTACATTTCATTCTACACACGGCAATTGTCGTTTAATCGTGCAGGGGCATGTTTTGCCTCTTTATCTTGAATTTGGGTGTCATTTTTGTCCAAAGTCCTTATTAGTTTCTGACCCTGTTTATACATCCCTTAATTAATACATAACTAAAAAACATGTATTAACATTTACTTAAGGTGGTCATTATTCATGCAATTAATAGATAGGTCATATTTGAGTTAAGGATCTTTTGTTTTACTGACTTTCAGTTTGATGTCCTGTGCTTTATTGTTCCTGTTTTCTCCCTGGTTGTCTCCAGCTGTGTTGTCCCCATTAGTCTTTGGGTATTCAAGATCTCCTGTTTCACTTGTTTCTTGTCTAGTCTTCTCTATTTATGGCTGTGTTGGCTCATTTAAGTTTTGATCAACATGTCCCCCAACTCCCAACAAACATATAAATGGCTTGTCACTTCCTTGATATACAATCCGTAGGAGCATTTACTTAATTAGCAGGAGATGCTACAGAAACTTTTGCTTTAATGCATGTAAGGTTTTATCTGTGTCACTATTCAGGATTAATGTAGCTGGATTGATAGAGCATTGAAGTAGCAGTGGATGGATTTGATTCCAGGGATACACAGCCTTTATGCCAGGGAATGGCTTAATTTTTAAAGTTTAAAATATATTTATTGACCCACTTTTGTTGAGCAGTGTTTTATTCATGCTGTAATGTTGCATTAATTGTGTCTGTTGTTTATCACACTACGTATAGCTATATTGCATACAGACTGGCTCATCAAACAGAGAAGGTAAACAATGTGGGACATGACAAGTCATTTCCTTTGTGTGTTTGTTATGAGTTTTTCTGCAGTATAGTTTTGATTTTTTGAGTGCAGCTGTTGTTTGAAGGATTTTCAAGTTGCAATTTTCAACCAGAATGTGAAACTGTTCTCTTTTTCTGTCTTAAGGAGACATCAGTTTCCCCATTCTGAAACAGGTGCTTGGTAGGACTGATTGGACAATGTAAATTGCTTTTACCTTTTATCCTTTAAATATGCTGTTACTGTAATGCTGTGGTGTGCACGCATGTATTTATGTGCACTGCAGATTTTTTGTTTTTTGTAAAGAAACATCACATCTACTTATTAGATTACTTACCTTAATTGCTACTATTAGACAGCAGTGAGAATAAATATAGAGATAAGATGTCTTTTTTTACTGTTCTGAGATAAAGATTATCTTACATGTCTTCTCTAGAGTGTCAGAAAAGAGCTCAGCAATGTGTTAGTCTGTGCTCATATTTGCCAAAATTGTAAATTTTGCAATCACACGTCAAAGATTTCAAAATGATCCAAAACCTTCCTCATCAAATTGAGTTGAATTATACGGACTATGCTATTTACATTTCTTAACCCTGTTCTGCTTCTTTTATCATGACCTGTACATTTCCTTTTGAATAGCTGCCAATTTCTTCTATAGATCAGTGGTTTTGTTTTATATTCTTTGGAGACATGACTCCAGCCCAAGTAAATTTGAGAAGAATTGGGAAGCAGAGTGTTGTTATACACAAGCCCTCAGACAGGAAGTATCATTGTTTTCCTCTGTGCATCAACATTCTTCTCTTGCTTCCTCAGACAGACTACACAAAATATATGCCTACGTGACTTAATTGCACTGCTTGTCCTTCTTAAAAATTTCCCCAAGTATGACAATTCTGTTATCATTTACTGGCATTATATGACATGATATCATGCTATCATGAATTTTGTGATGTGACAGATAATGCACAGGAGACGTGAATTAATTTTTTGTTACTTTAATAGTTCTGTTACATACTTTTGGAATGGTCAATGTATGTTCTGTTTTATGAAAAAAAAGCAGGTTATGGAGCAGCTTTAATATTTGTGTAAGAAGCCCTATGTTTGGGTTAGCCATCTTGACATCTCTTTACCATATATCAGGGTCAAAGACAATGGACCTTCCTTTTGAAACAACATACACAATGCTGACTCCCCCCCACCAATCGGCAATTGTCAGACAATTGTTTACTCATTTTTATAGTTTATTATGTTAACATTTTAACAAGTACAAAAGTAATTATCTAAATAATAATAATGTTTAATTTCCAATTTTTAAATGATTGAGAATAATGGAACAAAACAATAATGGTCTTGTCCAAGGACCGAACAAAATAACTGTCCATCCCAGTAAAACTGGGCAAAGTATGGAAAAAGTGGGGAAAGATTTGTAAACAAAGCTAAAATTTAAATATCTCTACTAGCAATTAATATGCCTACATCTCTACTTTAGTGAGCAATGTGCATGTGGCAACATTAACACTGTCAGTGTTAACCACATTTACCTACAGGTAAAGACCTACAAGTCTAAAAATATCCTGTTTACACAGCAGCTTATTACAGCTGCAGATCTAATACTGTTTGTATGAATGAGCAGCAAAGTCAAGCCCATATTCTGTTCCCTCGTCACTGTAACCATAACGATGGATGTAAATATGCCACATTCAATAGAAAGTATTATTTTCACAATTAACTTAATGTTGTACAATAACACTAGGTTTAATATTATTCTCAATGCTTTACTGAAAAGTGGATGTGGGCAAGATCCATCTGTGTTTAAAGTGTGACATGATCAGTCTATTTTTGATCATATTGCCTGTTGTTATACTGAAAGAGGAAAGGGTGTTCCCAAAACTGCTGTGACAAAGTTAGAAGTATTGAATTGTTTATAACATCCATATATACTGTAACAACAAAATGACACAGTCTAAATACAGTATCTTCCCACATTTAAACAGCTGGCACTTTAAATTAAGTTAGTTAACTCAATATCAAAATACAGATTTGTGGGCAGGCTACCAGATTATTCTGACAAAGAGTTTTCATTCCAACATCATGTTAAGTATGCTATATTGAAAGTACAGGTATATTATAGTCTCATATCTGTCTGTGTTAGAAATATACATAGATAATAAACCATTGATTATTTAAAATGTTGTTCTAACCTTCTGATTACAATGACAGTACCTAAACAAATAAACAGCTAATATTTAAACAGTGGCGGAATAATGTGCAGGGAAATTCCTCTGTGATATTTTTACAATTTCACTGCCTGGCTGTACAGCCTACAGGAAACAGGAAGTCAACAGTTGACAGAGGGACAGAGCTTGAACAAAAGATGCAGTCCAAGTAGAGGGGAAATGAATAGGGTGGCCACTCCCAACCATTACCAGAACATGCACTGTAATTACAGTTCATTGCTAATAAACAAAATATTATTTGGACAAAATAAAATATGGAAAAATTATGAAATGGCACAAACATTGCTTTCTCAAATGTGTGAAAAGTTTGCATTCAACTTTCATTACTTGTTTTCTTTAGGTTACATGTCTTCTTTAGGTGCAGTAACTAATGTAGTGATCTTATTGTGTATAAAAATGTTTCTTCAAGGCCTGGCTTTTAACAAGGCTTTAATTTTTCTGATCTAGTGAAACAGGTATGTCCTGAGTAGGGCTCATCTGTGATTTTTTTGTATTTGTGTTGTACTATAATTGTGTCTTTCATCAATATTCCACAAACCTAGCAGGAGAAGGATGCCCATTTGAATGTCCTTTATTATAATTTCATAAAATATTTAAATTTTTTAGTTATAATATATTTTTTTGAAACACTTCCAGTGTTTATGTGTCAGAGATCAATTTTTAGGTGAGCTTTATCAGGGCAAGCACTGTTTTAATTATTTATACTTTACAAAAATCCCACATACTTATTTTGAAGGCTGTCCTGTAGGTTAGCCCAGTGTTTCCCAACCACTGTGTGTTGCGAGAAATCATCAGGTGTGCCGTGTAAGATTATCCAATTTCACCTGATTGGCAGAACAATTACATTATCTTCCACTAGAGGGCAGTATTTTGTGTCATTTTTGTTTGGTGGTGTGCCTTGTGATTTTTCTAATGTAAAATATGTGCCGTGGCTCAAAAAGGTTGGGAAACACTGGGTTAGCCTGTAAAAGTGCTAATGTCAACGTCTATGTCATAAGTTTGATCCTTGATCCTACGTCTTAAAGGGTATAATAATTTTTTATACAACCTTGTGTCGTTTAATACAAGGTGAAGGTGTCAGAATAAACAATGAGTCTGGCCAATCGTAATTAGCTGTGAATATGCTGCTCTTGAATGGCTCTAGCAGTACTTTGACATCTCTTTGACATGGGGTCTCATGTCCAACAAATTTTCTAACCGCCATGCACTGCTTAAAGTCAGATAGCGATTGAAATACAAGCTGAAAACACCTATTAATATATCTATTCAGAAACACTGCTAAGCAAAATGCACTACCAAGCAAGAGGCAAAATGAAGACCAAGAAGCTCTTTAAACAGGTCAGAGGCAAAGTGAAGAAGTATAGATCAGAGTTGGTTATAAAAAAATCCCAAACATTGAACCTCCCAAGGAGTACCATTAGGAGCATAAAACAAAAATGGCAAGAACATGACACCACTACAAACCTAGCTGGAGAAGGATGCCCACCAAAACCAACAGGCCAGGCAAAACAAGAAAGATCCACAGCAAAGATGGGAGTTTTAAAGCGTGAAGCTTTATGTAAATGAAAAAAAAAACATTAAGAAACATTTAAGTTCACTAAAGCATGTGGGAGACTCTCCAAACACATAGAAGACTAAAACGGAACATTTTGGACATCAAGGGAAATGTTACTTGTGGTGCAATCCCAAAACTTCTCAACAGCACGCCATTCCCATAGTGAAGCATGGTGTTGACATGTTTCAACAGCAGGTTTTGGGAAAAGGGTCAAGAGTAAAGGAAAGATGGATTGCATTAAATAGAGAGGAAAGGGGAAAACAGGAAAAACCTGTTTCAATCTTTTGAAACTTGAAAGGATGTTTACCTTTAACAGGACACACACAACCTATCGAACATGAAGGAACTGAAGCAGTTATACCTTGAAGACCTGGCAAAAAACTGGTTGTTAGATAATAGAGCAATACCCCAAGAGACTTGCAAAGTCTCCTATAGAGCAAACTGGGAGAATAGTTGTTACAGATGCAAATGTATATATTTGCACCCTCAAAATGGCATGTAAATCAAAT
Source organism: Botia almorhae (assembly GCA_036877575.1). NCBI lineage: Eukaryota > Metazoa > Chordata > Actinopteri > Cypriniformes > Botiidae > Botia > Botia almorhae. The sequence goes on from JAZGTJ010004094.1 coordinate 10,167, forward strand.
GGTAGACATTTTAGGTTCCAATGCAACAAAATGCCACAATACTCTAATAAACATTAAAATACAAATTTGGTAAAATTTTAATAAATACATTTATGTATCAATTTAGAGGAAAGCAATACTTGGAATTGCTGCCATTATTCCCACTTTGACACTGAATCAACTTATTTTAAAAGCCAAGCACAATCAGAAGCTATTTTAAATGAGTCTTGGACTCACTTAGACAACAGATGAGGTTAGTATATGTAATAGTGTGTGTAACTCTTGTTTGACTTCTTATTCAAGAAGCAACTGGTCTGGGAATTTTATAAGTGACTTTTGTTGTGTCAATGGTTAGAAAAACAGAAAGATGTCATTAATAATACATTTACAAAACACAATTCAAAATTTACAACACAATTCACAAAATCAGATTCATAAATTCAAAATACAATTCAATACATTTTTATTGACTGCCATCAACTTAGGACATTAAGGACATTACATTATTACTTAATTAAATGTTAATTTAGCTAATGTAAATTGTTTCAAAATAAATGCCATTAACAAAACTGTTGAATCATTAGTTACTGTACGAATAAAAACAATATTGTATAATGCTACATAATTACATAACCATATTAAATAACTGTACAAATTCAGTTGTATGGGCATGCTTTACAAATCAAAAATCTGTATTCAGATTTCAGGGCGAGCACTTTATCATTTGTAATACATATGTTGAGGTGTTTCATCTGCTGATCTGATATGTTCACTATACTGTAATGAAAATGAACATAACTTCCTCACGCTTTAATGCAGATTTTTTAAAAAATTAAATTTTTGTAATTATTTTAGGCAGGGAAAATTCCTGACTTTAAATAAATAAGGTTTTTTGCATTTACATGACATTTGTGTTTTGCATTTACAAAATGTACAGGAAGATCTCAGATATAAAAACAGTGCCTTCTTTGATGTTTTCTCATTAAATCAGGTGATTTCCAATTAATTCAATTAAACTTGTGATCACACCAATATAGCAACATGGTGGCTTTAAAATTATGATGTAATTTACATTCCAGTTATTATATACATCAATGCATGAAACATTCATCAATCGTAAAATACTTGCATCCCAAGATCAGTAAGACAACGGCAGCTTCTATCTGGCCAGAAGCGTAACATCATTGTATATTGAATAAAATGAAAATATTAAATGTATGCACAACTTAAACAGCTTAAGCTTGGTTACCATCTATCAACAGTATTCATCTTCTGTCTAATTGCACCAGTACTGTTAATTTGCCAAAGGATAAATGGCCTGAGTCTGGTGTCTTTCATGTTCTTTATTCCATTTCAACCATTTGAATTTTGGTTACTTGCCGCTGTCCCCTTTGGCTTGATTACTCACGGCTGCTGACATATATTAAGACATATACTTTCTTAATATCACTATGAATTAAATAATATATTAGAAGTTCACAGACAATTATTTGTGATAATGAATGATGATGAATATTATGTTATCATTGAAAATTTTTCAATTTTATACTTTCCTTTCATTACACCATTTCTCCCTTAAATTATTTTTGTTTTATTTTATATATTTGCTATATTTATGCTTAAATGTATCTCCTCGAACGCCTATTTTTATGCTGTTTTGTCTCTACTATTTCTGTTCTAAAATATATTTTCTGAAAGCTTATTTTTTTACTGTTTCTTCGCGTCTTTACTATTTTACGATAATATTTCTTTTCTGTACAGCTGCTTGCAATGCAACAATGCGATATAACATTTTGAAATTGAAAAATTTCAAATGTAAAATTGAATTGATCTTATTGGCTGATGGCATCCCATAGATGCTTGTCGTCTGTACTATTATAGGAATACTGTGCCTTTAATTTCCCGTCCCCAACAATCTTGACGCTGTTTTGCCTAATAAAATGCTCTGAAAACGCAGATAGGGATGAGGCGTATGTTTTGTTATTTTATGTAATGCGGAGAGGGAATAATCGGCCCTGTGTCTCAAAACTTACCGAGTTGTCTATCTAAACAACATATTTGGGCATAATTGTTGCGTTTGGAGTCAGCTGAACCGCTCTAGGTAGGAGTGCAGACAGAGCCGGATCGTCGTATCTTCAAGAATCTTGCATATACATTTACAGCAGGACAAACTGATTATTAAATTGTACCCGTGTTTGACAGCAGACATCAACGTCACTGAATCTCACATCTCTGCAGCATGACCTTGGACGTGCAAACGGTGGCGGTGTTTACTGTGATCGCCATCCTACTGCTGGTCAACGTTATCCTCATATTCTTCATGGGCTCCAGCTAATGAATCTTCAGTATGACTGGCATGCAGTCTTATTGAGACAAAGATCTGTGATTGTTTCTTGTCCTGGCAACCACAAAGACTGTTGATCAAATCTGTGATTCTCTTCTTTACAGCGTTGAACATGGTAACATATATTTTACAATTGATCATATGCAAATGTGCGCATTAAGTGTTTCTAATCCGTTTAATCCTTTACATTATGCATGCTGATTTTCTTCACCACATATTCCACGAGGTTAAATGCATTATCAATGCATCGTAACATGTAATGTGTAAGGAGTTGGGTTAATAATGAACGTACGAAACAAGTGACATCAACCAGGGCTGCGTTTCTCAAAAGCATAATAAGCCTAAGCATATCGTAGCACAAGATTAAACGATCATGAATTAATTTTCATGGTCAATGCTCGGAATGCAGAAAATAATTTATGCGTTAACATGTAAGGTACATTCACAGTACAGCTGCGCCACTTTAGCGCTTGGCATGTCAGTGGACATAGCCTACCTGCGTCTTATTCACTAATTCACTATTAACTCGAAAAAATGAATGGAAAGTAACATATTTAAATTCCATTTATATTCATAAACATCTTAATATAAATCAGAAGGTGCATTTTTATATATGAGGAATAGCCTCAGCAATAAAAAATAAATATAATTGTAAAATTTGCTTAGGTCTGTAATCACATGCCGGCACGTGTGGTGCCACGTTTATTAATTTATTCTTGAAAAAAATCTCAGTTATCACACAACTGCTGCAGAAATCTCAAAATCATAGTAAAAGCTTTTCTTCTTTTAAGCTTTTTTCTTGCAATTTCTTGTGCTTTCAGAAGAATGGGATCATATGGGATTATGGAGTCTGAGTGGTTAGTTTTCAGTGTTAAGTGTGACATACACTAGCTCTATAGTGAGGCTTTAAATTTTGACAGGATATTGGTATTTGGCTGCTGGAATATTTTCTTCAAATTTGGTGCAGCAAACATGGTAGGTTTATTGCAGTTATTTCACTGCAGAGATGTACATAGGTCAGCATTAGTGTTTGTAACTGTTATGTTGTCTCTCTTATTTTGATGTTTAGCTTCTGGCTCACCTTGATGATGTCATTGTCCTTTTATGTCACTTCCTGGTTTTGTTTGATTGTTTGCACCTGTGTCTAGTTGATTACTCTGTGTATTTAAGTTCCTGGTTTTCTTGTAGTGGTTTGTGGGTTATTGTTTGTTAGTTGGTGGTATTTGTAGTTCTCTCGGTGTTCATTGTTCTAGTTCTAAGTTCTCTCGTTATTACCTGGTTTTTGGATATACGCTCTTGCCTTTGGATTACTCTCTTGGATTAACATTTTGGATACTTCTGCCCTGGTTTTGTTTTGTATGTTTTTTCACTGTGTTTTGTCTTTTGTTTTCACTGCTGTTAGCATATGTCATCGCTCACTCTTTTCCTACGGTTGGTGTTTGTATTAGTTTTGTTTTCTTTATTAAATATCCTTTATTCAGTTCCGTGTTTGTATCTCGTTCTTCTCATTCTCCACAAACACAACCATCAGCCCCTCACCGTAACAGTAACAAGGCATTGTTGTGTGTTAAGGCATTGTTGTGTATTGACAAATGCACATTTTATCCTAAATTAGACTCTTGCAATATTGAATGACTCCATTTGGCAGGCTGAAATATGGCTTGTGTCATTTACATTTAGTCATTTAGCAGACACTTTTATCCAAAGCGACTTACAAATGAGGACAAGGAAGCAATTTCAACAACTATAAGTTAAATAGTAAATAAAGTGCTATAGACAGGTCTCAGGAATTCCAACATAGTGTTTTTGTTTTTCAATAAAAGAAGTAGAAGTAGAGGGAGTGGCGGTATGTTAGTTGATTAGTTGAGAAAGTGAAGACGAAAAAATTAGATTTTTAAGTCATTTCTTGAAAACAGCTAGAAAGTAAGAGTCCAGGACAGTGATTTCTTCCCTCTTTGTTCATTAGCTGAACGCAAGTTTCTGGAGGGCACATAAATGTGAAGAAGTAAGAGCAGGTAAGGGGGTGCGAATCCAGTAGTCACTTTGAATGCAAACATTAGAGCCTTGAATTTGATGCGAGCAGCTACTGGCATACTGGATAAACATCGAAGTGACGTGTGCTCTTTCAAGGCTCATTAAAGACCACTCTAGCTGCTGCGTTCTGAATGAACTGCAGGGGTTTGATAGTTCTAGCCGGAAGCCCTGCGAGGAGAGCATTGCAGTAGTCCAGTCTGGAGAGAACAAGAGCTTGAACGAGGAGTTGTGCTGCATATTCTGATAAGAAGGGTCTGACCTACCTGATGTTGTAGAGAGCGAATCTGTAGGAACGAGCGGTTCTAGAGATGTGGTCAGAGAAGCTCAGTTGATCGTCAATCATTACTCCAAGGCTTTTGACCGTCTTAGATGGAGTGATGGTTGACCAATCTAAATTGAGAAGTTGTGAAGAAGAGATGGGTTGAGTGAAACCGTAAGCATTTTTGTTTTAGCAATGTTGAGTTAAAGGTGATGGTCCTTCATCCAAAACGATATGTCCGTCAGGCAGGCAAAGATGCGAGTCGGTACCGTGGGATCATCAGGGTGGAAAGAGAGGTAGAGCTGGGTGTCATTAGCATAGCAATGATAGAAAAAGCCATGTTTCTGAATGACAGATCCTAGAGACGCCATGTAGATGGAGAAGGCAAATAGTCCAAGAACTGAGCCCTGGGGCACCCCAGTGTCTAGATGTTGCAGGTTGGACACCTCTCCTTTTCAAGAAACCCTGAATGACCTGTCAGAGAGGTAAGATCTGAACCACCGGAGTGCAGTACCTGTAACGCCTAGTGATTTAAGCGTAGTCAGCAGGATCTGGTGGTTTAGAGTGTCAAAAGCGGCTGACAAATCCAGCAGGATAAGAACTGACGATTTGTAGTCCGCTTTAGCCAGTCTGAGATCTTCAACGACCAACAGCAGTGCAGTCTCGGTCGAATGACGTTTCTTGAAGCCAGATTGGTTGTTATCCATGAGGTTGTTCTGAGTGGGAAAGGCAGAGACTTGATTGAACACAACTTTTTCCAGAAAATATTCTGTGATGAAAATATTCATTCTGTGATGAAAATATGTCTTTTTAGCAGTAGTGACATCAGATGAGAACGAAGACAGAAGAGATTGGTAGGACATGAGGTGTGCAGTATTTTTTGTCTTGCGCCACATTCTCTCCGCACCCCTGAGTTTAGAGCGATGCTCATGAAGAACATCAGACAGCCAGGGTGTAGAAGGAGTGGCGTTGGCCTTGACGATAGCGGACATACTCTGTCTAGACATGATGCTAGAGTGGAGCAGAGTGTGTTAGTAAAGTTATTAGTATCAAGTGAGGAGAGTTTGTTAGATGGAGGGAGTGCAGATGAAACCATAGCGGATAGTCTAATGGGTGAGAGTGAGCGTAGGTTTGGTGACCTGTGGTGGAGTGTGTGGTGGTTCGGGAGAGATTTGGATGTTGAGTGTGAGAAGGAAATGATTCGATGTGTGTAGTGGAGTGACCAGTGCTTCATCAGTAGAGCAGTGTCTTATGTATATGAGGTTGAGCTGGTTTCCGGATTTATGAGTAGCTGAAGTGGGCACTCTGTTGAGGTCAAAAAAGGCAAGAAGTGTGTGGAAGTCAGTAGCTTGAGGTTTTTCAGTGTGGATGTTGAAGTCGCCAAGCAGCAGTAGAGGAGTGTCATCATCAGGAAAGGATGATAAGAGAACATCCAACTCGTCCAAGAAGTGAGCTAAAGGACCTGGGGGGCGGTAGATGACAACCACATGACTGTGAATGGGGTGGGTAATAGTAGCTGCATGAGATTCAAAGGAGCTGATAGCAGCTATCGATGGTGTCTGAGTGAATTTCCAGTCACTAGAAATCAGTAGCCCAGTCCCACCACCCCTCCCCGTCTGACGAGGAGTGTGGGAGAAAGTGAATTTGGTGGAGAGGGCTGCGTGTGTAGCAGTGTCCTCAGGTTTTATCCAGGTCTCAGTTAGAGCAATGAGGTTGAGGTTAGAATGAGTAGCTATGGATGTAATAAACTCTGCTTTGTTAACTGCAGACTGACATTTCCAGAGGCCCACAGAAAAAGTTTGTGATCATTTCTTTATGTGATAACAGTATTTAAAGGATATGTCCACCTCAGATTGAAAATTTATTTCTTTTTGACTAAAGAAAGAAGGATAAACATTTTGGATGACATGGGGGTGAGTAAATTATCAGGAAATGTTATTTTTGGGGTGGGTGTATCCTTTAATGTGAAATGATATAAAGCAGATGTGTTTATATATGTTTACTTGTGGGATGTTTTCCACATTAAAGACAAGAAGAACATACTGTATGCAGAACCATGGGTAATACAATAAATTATTCTGACTTTTTATTGGATTCCTGGGGTTTTCTCATGAGAAGCAGGAACAAAATATTCTTTAGATTATGATGTGTTCACAAGTTCTTTTTCTATTTTAGCTAATTGTATTCACAGAAGTGCTTGCTACAATGCTTTTAGTCCAAGCCCAAAGGATGTTACAGGCAGCCATGGTCTTAGTCCTAGTTCTAAACATGTGTCACCTGTATGCTGCAGGGAATTTAGAAATGAGCATGCTCAGATTCACCGTAAACTCACTAAAGCTTGCTCAAGTGTGCCTCAGGGGTAAAGCCAGACTGTTTCATGTTCAGACACAGCTAGTACTAAATACAGCAGCTAATCATCACTCAAAATCCAAGAGACACAAAAAATCCAGAGACTTGTTTTTTGTTAGTAATACCTGGAGATGTGACAGATTGGTTGACTTGAGAAGTGGTTTGGTGTGTTTTAACACGTGTCTTGTGGCTCAATTCATTAGCAACATTTACATCATCAGTAAATGAAAGTGTAACTTAAATTGTTGTGTACTACAGCAGTCGGAGGCAGATTAAATAATGTTTATATTCAATTTAGCTTTATTTATATAGCGCTTTTACAATATTGCATGTCAAAGCAGTTTTACATACAATAGAAATAAAAACACAGAATACAGAATACAAGTATTATTGCTAATTTTGTTTTTTATAAGATGTATATTAGTAAAACTAATTAGGGATATTAAGATTATAATTGGTTTATGAATATAAAACAGCACCTGACATTTCATGCAAAGGCTCATATCTGATTGGTTTATGAGAGTGTAATGTATCCAGACAGCCTACTAAAACAGTATGTACTTTTGAGTGCATGGGACATTTAGTCAGTTGACATGCAAGATGACAGGTATCATATAAGACATGCTGTTCCTGCTTACATGGAGATGGTGCTTAGAAAGATACATTTTATAGAACAGGAATTATACTATTATACTGGGACTTTATTTAATTTTATTGTTTTATAGATGCAGTAAATGTGTGCTTGTACATGTAACAAAGTTTGTCAAGGAACATTCCCTGTTATTATATAGTAAGATTACATTTGCATACTATTTGGCAACTTTCACATCAGTAATATTTTAAAGGTGTAGATCACCTCCTGTTCTCTGTGGTCAGGGAGTGTCAGGATGGTGGTTCTATTACCAGACATTACAGTTACTTTTACCTTCTTTGTACCTCTGCGGTGGAATAACATCTGTTTTTTTATTTTCAGTTGATTAGTGGAGGTTCAGTGGTTAGTGCTGAGGCAGTATGGGATCATGTGACGATGGCTGAGCGGGAATTGGCTTTTAAGGCAGGAGATGTCATCAAAGTCCTGGATGCCTCTAACAAAGACTGGTGGTGGGGCCAAATCGATGAGAAGGAAGGCTGGTTCCCTGCCAGCTTTGTGAGGGTAAGTCTTTCATTATTTGCCTCATCTTATTACTTTAGTTGCTTGAACTTGAAAAGCCTCTGTTGCTTTAACCTGTTTTCAGGTATAATTTCTACCCACGAGTCTGGTCTATTATTTCAATAACCTATTTTTTAGATAGGAAATGCATAAATGCATGGATTTTAAACAGAGTATGGCCATAATTTTGAAATACTTGCAAGGTGAAAGAACACTGGAAATGTGACAAACACTAGAATTGTGACTTAATGACAGATTTAATTAACATAAAATTAACATTACACTCAGGTTTTTAACAAGTAATAATCAGTGCCTCTGTTTTATTAAATTTATTAAAGAAATTACTAGCCATCATGTGTTATGATATCATTATTACAGGCTGTTAAGGTAAGGAGGTGCAAATCCAATGCATGGTCAGATAGGAAGGGTCTGACCTTCCTAGAGAGAGAGAGTGAATCTGCAGGAACGAGCGGTTCTAGAGATGTGGTTAGAGAAGCGTAGTTGATCATCAATCATTACTCCAAGGCTTTTGACCATCTTGGATGGAGTAATGGTTGCCCCATCAATCTGGATTGAGAGGTTGTTGCAGGCTGAACACTTCTCCCCTCCAAGACACCCTGAATGACCTGTCAGAGAGATAAGATCTGAACCACCAGAGTGCAGAACCAGTTATATGAGCGTAGTCAGCAAGATCTGGTGGTTTACAGTGTCAAAAGTGGCTGACAAATCCAGCAGGATAAGAACTGACAATTTGGAGTCTGCTTTAGCTAGTCTGAGATCTTTAATGCCCAAGAGAAGTGCAGTCTCAGTCAAATTACCTTTCTTAAAGCCGGAATGATTTTTATCCATGAGGTTGTTCTGAGTGAGAAAGGCAGAGACTTGATTGAACACGACTTTTTCCAGAATCTTGGCCATGAATGGAAGCAGGGATACCGGTCTGTAGTTTTCGAGTAGTGCTGGATCTAGGTTGGGTTTCTTCAGCAGTGGGGTTACCCTAGCCTGCTTAAATGTAGTGGGGAAAATATCAGTGTGTAGAGATGTGTTAATTATGTGAGTATGTGCTGGTGTGACTACCGAAGAAATAGCTTGAAAGAGATGAGATGGAATGAGATGAGATGAAAGTATTTTTTGTCTTGTGCCACATTCTCTCCGCACTCCTTCGCATTCTCTCATACTGTAAAATGAAGTACATAATTTTGCTGTTTTTATCACATTGTAGGACAGTATTATACTGTTATTTTGTAAGTGCTGTACAGTGTTATACTGTTATGGACATGTTACTGTAATTCATTTTACAGTGCTACTGTATAACGTGCAGTATACTAGTGTATGTATTACAGTTAAAAATACGATAAAATACTGCTTTTTGAATATTGTGAATATTAATTTTCTAGGTATAAGTTAACCTCAGGGCTTTCTTTTCATCATCATAAAAGTTTTAAAAGCTAACTGTAACTGCATTCGGTAACTATAAATAATCCACCAGAGCCGGTGTTTCAGTTTAAAGCAAATTAAAGCTGATCAGAAAATACTAGAGACATTCTCTTCCCCACTCGACAGCTACTGTTGCGGCAACTAATCGCAAGATATATTACCACAATGAAACTTCTACGCAAAAACACCCAACATAAAACTGAAGAAAAATACTTTGCTACTTTTACATATCTAAATGTAATATATTAGCAAACAACACACGTTAACACGGAACCACTGTCAACACATTACTGATCACTCATTAAAACAGTGCGTGTTTTGTTAGGTGTTCATTTTAATTTCCCTTGTAACTTTCAACAATAACAGACGATAAAATCAGATAGAGATACGGATTTATTCTGAACTGATATTTTAATAGCTAAGACATTAGCTTACCCGCTAACAAGCTCCATCAAAAATTTGATTGAGTAACATAATGCTAGTTTATCACAATACACTTTCTAATAGTGTAATAACTAGTTACCTAAAGATAATTGTTGACAGCATACTGTGCTTGTGCTTTATGTGCCACCCCCAGACCAAACAAAATCTACATGATTCACATTTTGATTCAAAAAGGCCAAAAAGCGACTAGTTTGCAGATATGAACATTAATTTCATACGCTTTTAACTTTTTTAGACAGAACATGTTGGATTTTGACGTTCTTGTACAGAACATTGACGTCACAGGTAGTTCTTGTATACTTTAAAGTTAATTACTATGTTATATGTTAAATTATATGTTATATGTTATATTATAACATATGTTATATGTTTAAAAAAGATTAATCACTCACCAGAAATTATTAGTAAACCAAGACACGGCAGACATTAAGGGAGAGATGATATTCCCCAGGTGCACACAAGTTCTGAATAAAATAGTGGTTTGTAGCTATTTTGTGGCCTTGTGATGTTACTGTATTTAAATTTACAGTAATACATTTATATTTGCAGAATGTATCAAACAACTTAAGCAATAGGAAAGTTTATGAAATTTATGTTTGCACAAAAATATTACTATTCATCACTCAGACATTAATAACATGATGGGCCAACAGAGCAGACAGACAGACACATGACAGAACCTTGTGAAAGGGAGCTCTCTCACTTTCACCCTGGCAGAATTGACAAGTGCAGGCAAGAAGGGGGTGGCCCAATACATTTGTTCATATATGTGTAAATTAAATCCAGCCGAGAGTGAACAATGTGAACCCTTTCTGAGCTCTGATGTCAAAAATTAATATATAAAATCACAAAGTATAATTGTAATCTTTCAGATTAAAAGGGAGATTTTCCATTGTTTTTTACAGTCAGTTTGTTTTACTGTATTTAGATATACATTATTATAAATCTTTCCCAAAATACATTCGAAAACTACAATAACATACTGTATACCTCTTATACAACAGGAAGCTGTTGACAATACAGTAATAATACTGTGAAAACAACAAAATCCACAGTAAGAAACATACATAATTTATACAGCAAAATACTGTTGAGAAAACAGTAAAAATACTGTGAGAACAAAAAAAAATCATTTACAGTTTAGATTAAACTTTTAATTACCTACACAGCAAATTACTGAGTGAAAAAAACTGTGGACAGTGATAAAAATCTGGTGTTTAGTTACAAATATCATACACTTTATCACTTGTGTAGTGTTACTGTATGTCTCCATTCCCTCTTTCACGGAACGAGGGTTACATATGTAACCGAGACATTCCCTTTCAGTCAGTCACGTTTGACGTTACGTCCCTGTGGAAAACGCAGCAAGCCGACCCACGTTACGGGCTAGGAATGCTAGTACGGGCAGGCAAGGAATTGCACACTCCACTGGAGGGATCTCCACATATGCCTCAGCGCCCCCCTCCATCAAGGGTAGTGAGAGTGGAGGAGGAGCTCTAAGCTCCTCATGTACGGGGGTTCCCGTGTGGCCCCAAGGAACAAATCCTCCAGCCGTGAGCACTCTGTCCAGTGGCCACAGCTGCCCGGGTAAGCATGGCTGTCAACTCTGAGTCTGACTCAGAAGGGGGAAGTTCCACGTCGCCCTCAGAGAGGAGCAGTCCTCATCTGGAGCGCCGAAAATGATAACGGGTCCCGCGGGGGGGAGTACCGCCACCACCAGACAGCTCTAATCCCAACGCTGCAGTGGACTGGGGTCTCCCAAAGTGATAACCAACTCTGCTGGCTTCAAGCGCTTAGCCGGTGCAATAGAACGGGTAGCAGCAGAGGGGGCTCGATTTCTCAAAGAGAGAGAGAGCTATGACCGCAGCTTTGAGATGGGCATGCTCTCATAATGAGAGCACAACCTGACCATAAACACCGCAACTGCATGCTTCTCGCCCAGGCATGAAATGCAGTAATCAAGGCCAACAGACGAGGTCAGGAAGTGAACACATCTAGGAACACACAGACGGAAAGACATCTTTAAAAATATGCACGTCATCCGCAAGAACTCATTAGAATAGAATTTCGCTCTTTAGAGAAAATAAGCTGTTTTAGAACCAGGTCTGCCGAAGTGCTGAAGGGAACCACCACCGGAAGCGAGCGAGAACTGCTGATTGCGCTGTTATATGCAGCGGATGCCGGAGAACTCAAAAGGCGATAGTCGGGGAAACGCGAGTAGCGCACACTCGGCTCCGAAGCAAAAATCTAAATGAAAGCGAGCTGAGGCTGGCTTTATATACTCGCTTCCAGGTATGCGTTACTCGGCCCACAACTCCTTTGCCCAGTGTTCATTGCCATGGTTTTTCTACTCAAAGGTGATAGAGCTCTCAAGCGAGACCCCATATGCCAGTTTGTTGAGATAACGTCGAACATGACTGACTAAAAGGGAACAGCTGTTTCAAAACAGCATTCAGAGATTCTTTTCACCACAGGTTCTCTTCACCACAAGTGAACAGACCGATTGTGTGAGTTACTGGCTATCTAAAGTGTTTTAAATATATTTTTAATTACATTTTTTTTTAATAAAAAAACATTTTTATTGTGTGTTTACTTTGTCCAAATTTCTCTCCACCAGGAACAGGAACCTAAACTCTATGATTAGGTTACGTCATAGGAACATCAGTTGTAAAATTCTCTTTAGGTTAAAAAGGTGTATGGTGATTCTGGGATGGGATCACCTGTCTTAACTTATTGAAAAATGTTGTGTTAAATGTTTACACCTGCAAGTAAGAATTTCTAAACACCTTGAGTGTTTAAAATTGACATTCACACAGTTTGTACAACACTTTGGTCAGTGTTGATGGAACACTAGCAAAAATGGACCTGTATATTCACCCAGAAAGTGTTCAGTTTAACTCTTAGTGTCAAATCTCCCAACATTATTTTTTTGTGTAGACTTGTATGTGCAAACAACAGACAGTCAAACCTGATGTCACTCCTAAGCTTGGAGAAATAACACGTGTTTATGCCTACATTTTCTTTCTGATAGCTGTGGGTTAACCAGGACAACGAGGCTGCAGAATCAACAGAGGGTGTCAGAGAGGTACACAATGGACTTATTGACCCAGCCAATGGGGGTCTGTACATTGGCCAACCACTTCAGAATCGAGATCAGATGAGGGCCAATGTTATCAATGAGATCATGAGCACTGAGCGTCACTACATCAAACATCTGAAAGACATATGTGAGGTACTGCATTGGTTTTATTGGTTTACACAGTAGAAAATGCAAATTAAACACTGAAATCAAAATAGTTTACGTAAATTATTTAAATGCTGTCAGTTGACATGCTTACTGTAATGCCCTTCATAGTGTCAGAGGAAAATAGACACCATTTGACTTAATAATCTTTGACTTGTTGCATGTAGGGCTACTTGAGACAATGCAGAAAACGAGTTGATATGTTCAATGATGACCAGCTGAAAGTGATTTTTGGAAACATTGAAGACATCTATAGATTTCAAATGGGATTTGTACGGGACCTGGAGAAACAGTACAACATTGAGGAACCCCATCTTAGTGAGATAGGACCGTGCTTCCTGGAACATGTGAGTGCATTGCCTTTCATCTGCCTCGACTAGATCATGCTGCCCAAGCAAATAGTGACATTGTGAACATGTTAATGCTAGGTGTTGGATTTAGAATGTTGGGAAATGCCACCTTAAGGCCTGATAATCACTGCTTGCAGCTATATTTATTATTATTATTATTTTTATTACTTATATTATTTTCTTCCCTAAAACTGATTGTGCAGCCCAAACCTCCCAGAGCCCAAAAGTCCTAGAGACCTGAAACTTTGAGGGATGGTAGTACTCAACCAGTTCAGCACAGCATCACAGTACAGCATCGCAAAGACTCACCCTGATCAGTCAATAGGGGGTGCTACATCGATCAAAAACGTGTTAGAGCTCATAACTCCTTCACCATTTGCTGTATCAACAAGTGCCTTATACTGTTAGAATCCTTGGCTCAAGATGAAGAAAACATATACAGACAATTTTATTTACACCATGATTTTTTGATCATGAATTTTTCAACTCTACTTTTGCAAATTTTTAGTACTTTTACTAAAGAAGCATGCAACATTTTGTGGCAATCGGGCAATAAGTGGAGCTAAGACAGTTGCAGACATTCAGTTTAACAATCTGTCTGTCATGTGCTGTACAACATCAGGAAAATCAGACATTTCTTGATCATGCACACAACGCAGCTCCTAGTCCAAGCACTCCGAATATCAAGGCTGGACTGCTGCAATGCCCTGGCCTCCCAGCCAATGCAACCAAACCCCTGCAAATGATCCAGAATGCAGCAACACATCTGATCTTCAATCAGCCGAACAGAGCCCACGTCACACCCCTCCTTATCTCACTCCACTGGCTACCCATATCCACGCACATTAAAATTAAATATTTGACCCTGGCCTTTAGGACAGTCACTGCAACTTCACCCCCCCCTACCTTAACTCATTCAGATATACACTATATTGCCAAAAGTATTTGCTCACCCATCCAAATAATTGAATTCAGGTGTTCCAATCACTTCCTTAGCCACAGGTGTATAAAATGAAGCACCTAGGCATGCAGACTGCTTCTACAAACATTTTTGAAGAATGGGCTGCTCTCAGGGGCTCAGTGAATTCCAGCTTGGTACTGTAATAGGATCCCACCTGTGCAACAAGTCCAGTCGTAAAATTTCCTCGCTACTAAATATTCCACGGTCACTTGTCAGTGGTATTATAACAAAGTGGAAGTGATTGGGAATGACAGCAACTTAGCCAAGAAGTGGTAGGCCACGTAAAATGACAGAGCGCTGTCAGCGAATGCTGGGGTGCATAGTGCGCAGAGGTTGCCAACTTTCTGCAGAGTCAATCGCTACAGACCTCCAAAGTTCATGTGGCCTTCAGATTAGCTCAAGAACAGTGTGTAGAAAGCTTCATGAAATGGGTTTCCATGGCCAAGCAGCTGCATTCAAGCCATGCATCACCAAGTGCAATGCAAAGCATCGGATGCAGTGGTGTAAAGCCACTGGACTCTAGAGCAGTGGAGACGCGTTCTCTGGAGTGACGAATCACGCTTCTCCATCTGGCAATCTGATGGGCGAGTCTGGGTTTGGCGTTTGTCAGGAGAACGATACTTGTCTGACTGCATTGTGCCAATTGTGAAGTTTGGTGGAGGGGGGATTATGGTGTGAGGTTGTTTTTCAGGAGCTGGGCTTGGCCCCTTTAGTTCCAGTGAAAGGAACTCTGAATGCTTCAGCATACCAAGAGATTTTGGACAATTCCATGCTCTCAACTTTGTGAGAACAGTTTGGGGATGGCCCCTTCCTGTTCCAACATGACTGTGCACCAGTGCACAAAGCAAGGTCCATAAAGACTTGGATGAGCGAGTTTGGTGTGGAAGAACTTGACTGGCCTGCACAGTCCTGACCTCAACCCGACAGAACACCTTTGGGATGAATTAGAGCGAACACTGCGAGCCAGACCTTCTTGTCCAACATCAGTGTCACAAATGCACTTCTGGAAGAATGGTCAACAATTCCCATAAACACACTCCTAAACCTTGTGTAAAGCCTTCCCAGAAGAGTTAAAGCTGTTATAGCTGCAAAGGGTGGGCCAACGTCATATTAAACCCTATGGATTAACAATGGGATGTCACTTAAATTCATATGCATCTAAAGGCAGATGAGCGTCCCCTCCCACCAACTATGTTTAGTGAATGAGAGGTGTCTGATTGTTCCCCCACAACGAGGTAGCGGATCACTCTCTGAGACTTCCTGGTGGTATGAGCTCCCAGCCTCCTCCTGATCTGCTGAGACCATCACGTCTTTCAAGAAACAACTGAAAACACACCTGTTTTGCCGACACCTGACTAATCTCTAATGGTCTGTTCAATACTATGTTAAAAAAATAAACCGTCTACTGTTTATTCTGTCTCTAGCATCAGAATGCTAGACTCCCACTTCATTCCCACTTATAAATACTTCAATAAAAACTTAATTTTTCAGCATTTGTTTGGTTCTGATCAGTCAAAAACCTAGGACTTGTTCACAAAAGTACTTTTGCAAAAAATGTCTGAAATATTTATGGCAGAAATAAGGGCAGTAATATGTTGTGTATGTCTTGAGCCAATGATTCCAATGGTATAAGGCACTTTCGACTGATTCGACAAATGGTAAAGGAGTTATGAGCAATGTGTTTTTGATCATTGTAGTGCCCCCATTGACCGATTTGGGCAGGTCCTTGGGTCTGAGTAGCCTCCTGGAGTACTACCCTCTGACCAAGTGTTAAGTCTCTGGGCCTTACGGTTTGGTCTGCTTGATCAGTTTTAGGGTGGAATAATAATAAAGCGGCGATTATCAGCGTTTATTTAGACCTTTGACTGCATGCACAAAAAGATGTGTGCTATGTAGCAGTAGTACGTAGCATATGTACATGTGAAGTTTCTTTAAATAATAGCCAGTCAGATGTCTAATTTAAATGGTAATATTTAAAGTTTTATTAAGTATATGTTTTATTATATGCTTCCAAGCAAAAATGCTTAGCAATAAACACTCTTGTGCTTGGACACATACATGTTTATTTGCATACTAATAATAAAACTCAGAAAACATTGTTCAAATTTTATGGTTCTTTAAACACTGATAGCACATAAGGACTTAAAAAGAAGACTTATCCAATGTCTCCCTCCCGGACAAAATACAGAAGTACAGCCTTCATCTGAAATGATGTGGTGGATCTTTAAAAAAACGGTTATTATCTCCAATTATAGCAGACATGTTATAGCATGTTATATAGCAGCCACAGATTTTTTTTAGGTTGACCACAAGATGGCTTAAACCCCTAATAATAGAAATCTTAAAAACAACAGGGTTTCTGCACTTTGCGTTTGAATCCCTAAAAATCCCGACAATCCAGAATGATTAACTGAATGTGATACAATTACAGGGGAAGCTAACACAAGAGCAGATTAGGGACCTCTTAAGCAGCTAAACAAATGGGTATACACTACTATTGAACCACTGAAGTCATTATATGCAAACAGTCTCATGAAAGAAGCATACCACACACCACAGGTTTCAATTATTGTAATTACTTTAGGTGATGTACCCGTCATGATATCTTTAGGAAATTGCAAGGATCTGTCTTCTGAACAATTTGTATCAGCTATTTAAACATTTAACATGAACTGAATTAGATTGAGTTCTGACCGTAACTTATGTCATTATGCCATACAGCAAGATGGCTTCTGGATCTACTCGGAGTACTGCAACAACCATCTCGATGCCTGCATGGAGCTCTCAAAGCTGATGAAGGATGCGCGATATCAGCACTTTTTTGAGGCCTGTCGCCTCCTCCAACAGATGATCGACATTGCCATTGATGGCTTCTTGCTCACTCCTGTGCAGAAGATATGCAAATATCCTCTTCAGCTGGCAGAATTACTTAAGTACACAGCACAGGAACATAGGTAAGGACCACAGCCAAAACAAGTAGATGTGTAATTACATACCTTTCTAGTGCTGCTTAGGCATAGCTCAGGTCCAAAAATGTATTTGTCATGTATTTGCATTCAGAAAGAATTCAGACCCCCTTCACTTTATTCAATTTTGTTACAGTCTTATGCAAAAGTTTAGGGACCCCTTGATAAATAACAGATTTTGGTGATTTTTTAATTGAAAAGATGTTAACACAGTCTCTCTTGGAAATGGAAAAAATGCACAATATTTTCAGCAAACACTGATGCATAGTTACTTCTTACGCTAAAAATTGAACAAAAATAAAAAATAAAAACATTATTATGGCACTGTGCAAAAGTTTGGGCACAGAGTTCCAGAGTCTCAGATTCTTTTTACAAGGTTTCAGACCTTAATTAGCTCATTAGATCTGATGCATGGCAACAGCTGTCATTAGTAAATGCCAATTTCAAAACTTTACAAATACTTTAACTCCTCAAACCTTGTGCACACACTTGCTGACACTCAACAACCATGGGTTCCTCTAAGCAGCTGTGTAAGACTCTAAAAATGAAAGTTATTGATGCTCACAATGCAGGAGAAGGCTACAGGAAGATGGCAAAGCGTTGTCAGCTTGCAGTTTCCACAGTGAGAAATGTAATTAAGAGATGGCAGTTCAGGGGAACTGTGGAGGTCAAGATGAGATCTGGAAGACCAAGAAAACTCTTGGAGAGAACTGCTCGTATGCTGGTCAGAAATACAAATCAAAACCCCCATTTGACTGCAAAAAACCTGCAGGAAGATTTAGCAGACTCAGGAGTGGTAGATGCTTGCACAGACAAAGACCTTCATGGAAGAGTCAGCAGAAGAAAACCTTACCTGCGTCCTCATCATAAAATCCAATGTCAGAAGTATGCAACAGAACATCTACAGAAGCCTGATGTGTTTTGGAAACAAGTGCTGTGGACTGATGAAGTTAAAATAGAACTCTTTGGCCACAATCAGCAAAGGCATGTTTGGAGAAAAAAGGAGCAGCATTTCATGAACAGAACACCATGCCAACTATTAAGCATGGGGGTGGATCTATCATGCTTTGGGTTTGTGTTGCAGCCAGTGGCACAGGAAACATTGCACGGGTGGAGGGAAGAATGGATTCCACTAAATACCAGCAAATTCAGGAAGCAAACATCACACCATCTGTAAAAAAGCGGAAGCTGAAAAGAGGATGGCGCAAGCTGAAGGTTTTGGAATGGCCAACACAGTACCCTGATTTAAACATCATTGAAAATTTGTGGGTAGATCTTAAAAGAGCTGTGCATGCAAGACGGCCAAAGAATATTACAGAACTTTTGCTTTTGCAAGGCTTTTGCAAGGAAGAATGGGAGAAAATCCCAAGTACAAAAATTGAAAGACTTTTAGCTGGCTATAAAAAGTGTTTGCAAGCTGTGATATCTGCCAGAGGAGGTGTTACTAAGTACTGATTATGTAGGGTGCCCAAACTTTTGCACAGTGCCACAATGTTTTTATTTTTTATCTTTGTTCAATTTATGGCATAAGAATTAACTATGCATCAATGTTTGCTGAAAATATTGTGCTTATTTTCCATTTCCAAGAGAGACTCTCAAGAGAGTGTTTTCTGGGAGAAAATTGACTTACCAGTATCTTAGCTACTTAGTTTGTAGCTTGTCAAACTACAGTTTCATAGTAGCTTCCCCAACAATGCAGATCCAGTAAGGACACACATCCCAAACTGTTTGTATATTTGTGACATAACTGATTAATAAATAATATTTATTAATTTATAAATACTCGCCAAGACAGACATTTTGACAGAAGTATGTGTGTATTTGACCCTTCAAGCCTAGAAAGAGAAGACAAAATGAGAGACAGCATCTGGTTTAATTCTATGGAGGGAAAACCTTTGGTATGACGGTATCTGAATCACGCCAATTTAATGGCCCACTGCAGTGTTTGACTTGCATTAGGTGCACCTGCAAATGCCATGGCTGCCACATGGTGTTGGTTCAATCACCATTAAGGAAAAAAAACACTATTCGTGCACTGCTTGTGATATCGGGTCCCTGCCAAAATTCAAGGCCCTGTTAAAACAAGACACACAGAGAGCTGTTTGGAGTGAGACTCCAGCTTCAGTCTTCCATGCTAGTGTCCGCACGCCAGCGACACATGCCACTGAGCCAGCTGCATAAGGGCTTGGTAGTCATGAGCCAGACACTGCCTTTGAGAGAGTTGACTTAATGCAAACCATAGCCTTGCCAGCCTGTCAACAAGGGAGCAGGGGATCTTCTGTAGTGAGGGTGCCAGACACTCAATCCTGAGGACTGACATTTGAGGAGAACTTGTAGATATATTGCTCCAGCCATTCGAACATCATCCTTTGACTGATCTTTAAAGGGAAGGCAAGGATCTTCTGTAGTGGAGGTGCTACTCAGCACCATCACCTAAACACAGAGGCCTGCTAATTTAACACTAGCTGCGTTTACATGGACCCTAATAATCCGATCGTAATAGGACTAGAAACACAATCAGATTAAAAGAAGTTACATGTAAACACATCAATCGGATTGAATTGGCCAGATCCAATCAAAATTTCAATCGGATTGTAGGAGGTGGTTTAAACCTTTTTAAATCCTATAGAAAGGACATGTAAACACTTCATTGCAATGACGTATAAGTAACGTAATGATGTATGGTGCTTGGCTGTTGTTGTCAAAGGTAAAGGCAAAGCAAAACTGGACAGTTAAAGAAACCACAATGTTGTTCAGTCTTTAAAATGTTAATTGTCTTTGAATGGCGGTAAACATGCATTTGTACATTGTGCGCATATCAAAAGATGAAGTATTGTGTATATTATGAACTCCAAGCTTGTGTGTAAACGTCATGTAAACGTGCATATCAACCCCATTACATTATTCTGCATCCATGTAAACACTGCGTTTGGATTCATCAATCTAATAAATTTCATTCTGATTGAAACAAAAAGTGTCCATGTAAATGCAGCTACTGTATACACAAGGAGGTGTCAATGTGGGAATGAAAAATTGGTGTTCCAGGCTAGTGTCAGCACACCATCCAAGCATGCCACTGGGCCAGCTGCATAAAGATCTGAGCACTGCTCTGCCTGCATCCTGCTCTAGGGAGGGCAGAGGACCCACCATAGCAATAAGGGTGCCACTCCAAACACCCAGGGGACCAGTATTCCAAGGGAAGCTAATGAGGACTAGCTGCCATCATTCAAAACCACTATGCTTTTTAACAAGCTCCACAGGTAGCAAAGGACCAAGAAAAGCCATGAAATATTGGCTCCAACCACTCAAAACTGCGGTCCCAGACCGAAACCTAAACTCCAAATAAACAACAAGGATGGCAGAAAAACATACTGGTAAGCAAACCTTTTCTCGAGGGGAGTAAAGAAATCTGAGAAAGAAACTTCAATAATACCAAAAGGATGGTTATAAAGCAGAGACCAAACCAATCCTCAAAAGGAATTTGAAGCAAAAACATGATCATTTACTACATACACCTGGGATGGCCTGTATTAGAAGTGGTCATGGTGGGGCTTGAACCCAGGTCCCTCCGCATTAGTGACAACATATAACTGGCTCACAGAACAGGCCTGCAATGATAAAGCGATAAAGCTCTCAGTGAAACTAAAGCTCAACCCAATGAACTGCTAGCTGAGGGGAGCTTGCCAGTAACAAGCTACCTCACTACAGCTATATTCTGTAGAGCTTATACAGGGGCTGCCTAACAACAGAACCCTGATATCTGGGGTGGCAGCACAACCCTTATTGTTCATGTCATTGTAACAACTGGTAAGCCCTTGCTGAACCATTAAAGTAAGCAAAGATTTTAAACAGGCCACCATAATCATTAGTGGTAAAAAATGTAGGGTTTGTTTAACTACTTATGCAACAGTACAGGACAGGGACATAAGGAGGGAGTGAGAAAGGGCTAATTCTTCACTCTTATGCAAGCCTCAACCTGCCAGTCCTTGGCATCTTGCCTCCTTTCCCAGCATTGTGCTGCTCCTGCATTCTGCCCTATGAGTAGGGAGGAACGTAGGCAGTGACACTCTGGTGCCATCTCCAGTGCTCAAACATAGGCAGGCCAGGCATAGGAGCATTAGAAGAGGGCCCCTGTGGGATATATTCTTAAAGGCCTGAGACTGCATGCCTCGCTGCCCTAAAATTCTTGACCACCATCTGTACAGATATGCAAAATAGCTTGAGGCCAAGAAGAAATCTTTTTTTTCTTAATATCAGTCAAGCTCGTACAAAGATAACTTTCTAAGACCACAATAACCACCATAGAGTATCTTATAGAAGCAGCTATGCGTTTGGTGGCCCAGAGTGCTAAATCTGTAGAGTGGCATAGCTTAGCCACTATGTCAGGGGTAGGGCTGGGCGATATGGCTTAAAAATAAAATCCCCGATTTTTTTACAAAAAAATCGATTTACGATTTAAATCGATTTTTTTCCCCCTTACTTAAAATCAATCTGCAGATGACAAAGAAATTGTTTAAAACAAGTTTTAACTTTATTTTGTTTTGAACCCTGGCTTCTCCACAGTATACATGGGCACCATATCCTTTGCGATACACATTGCGACAGCATCCGTGATCGCTTTCCACCG